>JAUYWV010020898.1:0-16957 GCA_032274565.1 Nematoplana nigrocapitula
TGATGAAGGCCCCATAAAAATCTTGGGAATCTACTTTGATTCTAAATTGAACTGGACATCTCATATTACGCAGTCCATCAAAAAGGCAAGTAAAAATCTTCACCTATTGCGAACACTGAAACCTATACTATATAAAGCTCAATTCGTCTTGCTTCATAATGCTCTGATACAGAGTCCCCTCGACTATGGGGCCTCTATCTACGCCGGATCCATAAATCATCCGATTGCGCACGAATTTCATCGACTGTCGATAGATCCCACACAGGAATTTGTGGAAAGCACTGTGCTTCCAATTGTCTGGAAGACCCTAACCAACGACGCCTGAAACAAGCTCGTAAACTCTTCAAGGAAGCCTTGACCAACGTAAACCATGTCCTGCACAACCGTATACACAACCTCCTTCCGAGCGGACGTCTTCTCGAAGTTATCCCTTCAAATTAAAGTCGAAGACTGAATTCATTCTTTCCATTCATGTCTCTTTCTTACCCTGTTCAATAGACGTGTTCCTGGTTATTGTGTTACATTCGTTCAGTCAACAGTAGTTTGTACCTATTTTCTATAATTACATCTCGTGTGCAATTTCTGATTCCTATTTTTCAAATAAAACGCATTTTATTATTACAGTATTATTATTATTATAATTATAAGAAACCGCTCTATGTTTCCCTTCTCTAAGCCCTGAACCTTCGGCTCTTTCTCTCGCAAAGTGGACATTCAGCTCCGCCCACTCTCGAACTGGGCATTCAACTCCGCCCACTCTCGAACTGGACATTCAGCTCCGCCGACTGTCGAACTGGGCATTCAACTCCGCCCACTCTCGAACTGGGCATTCAGCTCCGCCCACTCTCGAACTGGACTTTCGGCTCCGCCCACTCTCGAAATGGACATTTAGCTCCGCCCACTCTCGAACTGGACATTTAGCTCCGCCCACTTTCGAACTGGGCATTCAGCTCCGCCCGCTCTCAAAGTGGGCATGTGGCTCCGCCCCTCTTCACCCTGGACCTTCGGCTCTTTCCCTCGCAAAGTGAACATTTGGCTCAGCCTACTCACAAACTGGACCTTTCGCTTCCCCCTTAAACTGTCTGCTCCACGTCCTGGATCTATTGATCCAAGAAGCTCAGAAGTGTCAGAATGAGTTGGCAAAGCTGATGTACCAACTCTTCCCACCTGGTCTCTTCCCAGCGCGGCATTCGCGCGACAGACAAGTCATCGGGGAGTGGTACTGAAATCCGTCTATGTTTCGCATCGTCGCCCCATTTCCCTCCAGATCATCCAGAGCATCCTCGCTTTCCCCGCCGTTCGTAGAGCCTTCGTCCAAGGGGTTCCCATTGGTCCCGGCCGGGGAATTGGCAGGGCAGGCCAGCGGGTCCGCCACAGACTGGGTGCGTTCGGACAGGCGAGCCTGGGACGGCAAAGGCAGCGAGCAGAGTGAAACGCAACGTTGGTAATACAATGAAGGTGGTCTACTCACCTGGGCTGCGCCTCCCGCAGACCTCCCCTGATCACCAGCACCACCAATCCCGTTGAACGTGACCGCCCGAGGTCGCACCACCACGCTGCTCGCCTGGGCCTGGCCGGACCGGGCGTCCACCTCCTGACTCCACGACTCGGCACGACTGAAGTAGTCTGAGGTGGTCACCGATTCGACACTGGTCGATTTCCCATTCCTCTTGACCTCCCCACCGTGCCCTTCCACCTCCTCCTCCTCCTCAGTCAGTTTACTCGAAGTCACCGCTGGCTCTTCACCTGGGGCACACACACAACACAGTTAGAACAGGCTGCATAGCAGGCCCTCCACATCTCTGTCACTATGTTATCAGCAAAAATAGAATGAAAGTCTGCGTTGAAAGACTAAATAACGAACCTGCAGCTACAGCAAAATAACGAATGCTGAAAATAGCATCCTCATCAAGAAACTACTGCTGCAGTGCTTAGCAGTCATGTAGTACGGCAATGACAGACTTCCACCGACAGTCAAGCAGGGTAGACATTGTAACAGAGATGTCTATTCCGTCCGCTCCGCTCACTGAAGGAAATCGATTATCGGGGGTGCCGGCTATGAGAGAACACATTTGTTCTGTATTTTATTTTATTTTGGAGGGAGAGTGAGCTAGAGATTACTCATTCATCCTACTATTTCCCATAAACCAGGCAGTAAAAAACGATCTCCACTCACCATTTTGCACCTCCTCTTCCAACTCGTCCGGGTCCGTTCTGCTTGTCGCCTTCCTTGCCCCGCCCACGGTGGACTCGTGGTCCTGGTCCGAGTAGGAGAAGACGGTGGAGGTAGTCTGGCGACGTTCCCACGCCTGATCGGGATCCGGATAGAGGGCCTGGCCCAGGGCAAATACGTTCATCGGCAAGGCCAATCCGCGGTAGCGCTCGATGCGACTCACGTGACTGGCTCTGGGGAGAGAAATGTCTCGAATGTGACTACTACTACGAAGTCATTAGTTCATTCAGAAAAAGGACTATGGGTATTCTGACCATCCAAGTAGTGACCTCAGGGATGGTGCTGGGTTTGAGAGAGACTTTCCATCATATCATTCCGTCTTCCGTCCCTTTACATAAAAAATCGCGGAAACTAGTCAAAATTTCTTGCTGTTCGTGATTTTTGCAATCGTCTGAGTTGGTCTTCTCTTAGGTCGTTTTTTCTTCGACACGAAGGTTAAATTTTAAAAGAAAATGTCCTGTCCTCCTAATGTTCTTCTGTCCGATAAGACTAAATGTGTGGTCACGAGAGTAAAGCATCTTGCTGAGATTGTTCGCGGTTTGAGCGATGCGAAAAAGAATCTTTCTACAAACCAAATATCTGCAATTGAAGACTTAAAGAAAAATGGAAATTTGATTTTCAAGCCAGCCGACAAAGGTTCCAGATGGGTGATCACGAACAGATGTGACTACTTGTTTGAGGCTTATAGGCAACTTAAGAACGAACGTTTTTACCAAGAAATTGACAAACAGATTCATAAATTTACCGCTCAAAGGCTCAAGAACCTGTTTAATCAACTGTGGAGCAAAAAATATATAACCAAAGAATTAACGTACTTATGCCCAAAAGATTACAATGACTGTTCCCGATAAAATTCCACCTGGTCTCCCGATTATTGCTGATTGCAATACCGAATCTTCTCCTAGTGCAGAGTTTTAGATATTTTTCTAAAATGGTCTTGCTCAGGAAAACGATAGTTATATTCGGGATTCAGATCATTTTATTGCCGTCATTAGCAGTGTTTCTGTTTCCGATAATGCTCTTCTTTTCACTCTGGATGTGGAATCCTTCTAGACAAACATTCCCAATGAAGAAGGCATTCGTTCTGTGAGAGAAGCCTTTGAGAATAATCCCGATTCCACACGCCTCGATTCATCTCTTTTGACTATTTTGGACATCAACTTAAAGAAAAACGATTTTACCTTTTATAATAAATATTTACTTCATCTTGTTCTTCCCCCGGCGTCCTTTCATCCAACGGTGTGGTTAGATCACAGGTCACGCGCTTTCTGAGAAGATCTCAAACGAAGACTGGTTTTGATGAGGATTGCAGAACTTGTTTCAAAGTCTGGGTGAAGCAAGGTTTTTCGTTCTGTGTGATATTAAATATGATGTTCGTACCAGTGGCAGTGTTTATTTTCATAAGACCAAGTCGCTGGTTTTTGGTTTCTCTGATTGTGATAGAAACAATTGCACATACTATGTGTTTGCTGTGTTTGGTGGAAGCTCTAAAGGGCGGAATGATGTGATCTACCGCATTACAAAACGCATTACTTGTGACTCTTATGATACTGTATATCTGATTTTGTGTGCGAAATGTGGTAGTGTGTATGTGGGAGAAACAGAAAGACCTTTGCGCATGAGAATGGCTGCCCATCTGGGTGATATCAGAAATCGGAGGGATACAACAGTGGCCTTTCATTTTAATCTTGGAGACCATAACATTTCGGACTTTCGTTTTACGAGCATTGATCGTGTAATGTGTGGTGACCAGTGTGAAAACAGTCGACTTCGAATGAATCTGGAAGAAAAATATATCAAGTTACTTAGAAATCTGCAGCCTCGAGGTTCGAATGTCTTTAAGTCAAGAAATGAACGTATGGTTTCCATGGCTTAGCCTTTCTCCAATGAAGACAGCAAATTTGCAATGACCATCAAAATGGAAGTGGATCAGATTGGTGTGGCTCCTGTGAGAAGTTCTTTCATGCGTCACCGGAATTTAAGGAATCTTCTCTGTCCTTCCAAACTTCAGCCATTTTAAGTCTCGGTTCTGTAATCGTTTCCCATTGTGCTTCCTGCATTCCTATAGTGGTTGTCTTGGTACGTTTTTCCCTGCTTAACGTATGTATGTTTTGTAAAATGATTATTATTTTGTTAATCTTTGTGCGTTTTGTAAAATACTGTGTTTTACTGTTTATTTACTTTTTTGCTTTCGTGTTTTGAACAGTTTTTTGTTGGTTTCCTGATTTGGTTTGTGCAAGCGAGTTTTAGTTTTCAGTAGTTTGGTTTGTATGATGTTTTTATTGCAATAATTGATTATGTCATATCGATGTTTCTGCATACAACAAAGTGACATCTGCTTTTGAATCCACTGAACTTCACCTTGAATAATGTTTTTGTTAGCTTTGAGTAAAGTGCATATTGCGTCAATGCTTTTTGTCATATAATGTTCAGTGTTGATATTTCATGCTCTCTAGTGTTCAAGCTCCTGAAGAAGATTTCTTTTGAAATCCAGATGGGGCTATCTTCAAAATATAATTTTTCTAAATATTATTATTGCATTTCGGCGTGTGTGCGACACAAGGGAGCTCGGTCTCTCTCTCTCTCTCTGTCTCACACACACACACACACGCACACACACACACACACACACACACACACATACACACTCCTAAAGCCCTTTTTTGTAGATTGGGTGGAAAGAATAACCGCAGCTACTCCGGCAGTTCTCTCATTAATTGCTGGATGGTAAATAATAAATCAGCTACACTATAGACTGGCTGAAGACAATTGTTAGTGATGTGTTTGAGCACTCAACTAAGTTTAGGGAAACCTTAGTCGATAATAACTGATGGTTTTAAAAATACTACGCGGTTCTATCGGGCTTCATTTTGTGAAAGTTTTAGTCCACAGTCAGTAAGTCGATGGTATACATTGTATATGAAGCAGACACGCGCAACTATTGTTTGAGAAACAAAGGGTTTGTTCCTATCAGTCATCTGCATTTTCTAGTACTTCATAAATACAATGACGTGCATAACTAATACTGAATCTAAGAACAGCCCTATACCCTCGTAGTGGTTATACAGAGGAAAGTTACAAAATAAAGTCAAGAGAACTTATTGTACAGGCAAAGTTAAACTGGACTAAGAAAGCGTATAAAATGCCAGGACTTTACGGAAGGTATCCAACTCAGTCGTCGGGACCAGGCAAAGAGTACCCATATAACAACTCTGTAACTCTTTTAGTAACTTATCAGTAAGTGCTGAAACTAAAAACACCAAATTGCTTGATGTGTATACACATGCCACTACTTACCACGTCTAACACGACCAGCTCAATTCACATGAAGAAAGGGGTATTCATATTCCCGTCAAAGAGATCGAGAATAAACTTATTGATATGAGTGATAGAACGACCGTACTCAATCACGTGTATATTTGTTGTGTTTTTCTAGAAGCCAAGAGAAGTCTTAATCCCACGCACACCAGAAACCACGCGCACATACAATAGGACCTATAGTCATGGGCCGAGAGGCCGTGAGATGTGATTGGCCCAGAGCCTCGGAGAACGGCGTGTGTCCCTTGGGTACTTGGGGAAGTCGTGTGCGCACTGCGTCACCCACGCGGTTGGGACCGCGAAACACGTAAGTGCTGGGCGTGCCGAATCGCCGTTCTCTGTGATAGGAGAGGAAGCTGGCCGTCGGGAGGGTTGGAATTTGGTCCGCAGACGCCGTTTGAAGAACAGTTCGGCTGGACTCTCGGCGTGTGGGGTAGGGGTGGTAGCTGGGAAGCTGAAGAACAGCTCCTGAATGCCCACTTGAAAACCCTTTCTGGCCGCGGAAAAAGTCTGGACTCCGTGCTTGAAGTACCGGTTGAAAACTTCTACCATTCCATTTTGCTGGGGTGTGTACACGGCTGAGCGGTGGTGTGCGATGTCCCGCGAGGACAGAAATTCCTCGAATTCTTGCGAGATGAATTGTCTGCCGTTGTCGGAGAGTAGCCCATCTGGGTTGCCGTATCTGGAGAAGACCTCCTTCAACCAGCTGATTATCTTCGCTGATGTGATGTCACCGAACAGTAATATATCCGGAAACTTGGATGAGTAATCCATGAGGACCCTGTCGGTCAAATCAGCATCGTTTCTTTCGGGAAGACCGAAAAGAATGGCTTGTTTCGATCTATTTTTTGTCTAAAGATCGTTAAGTCGTGATGCCTGGGTGTTAACAATAGATTTCAAGTTATCAATTTCGCCAGCTTGCTCTTTGATAGTAGTTTGCAAGAATTGCGTTTGTTTATCGAATGTATTGTTAAACCCTTCCATCAGATCGTCACGTAGTGCCGATATCTGAGCGTCTTACAACTGAAGAATCGTTATTGGTGAGTTCAGCTCAAGCGAAGATAGAACGGGAGTCTCGGCGGTAATGCTTAGTCGTAATAGAAGTTCGCGCCCTTCTTACGCCCAGCTGACCTGACCAAATCAAAAACGGAGGGTATGGTGAGATAGGTCTCGCAGAGACGACCACGGAGGTATATAAATCCGCTGGGATAGCTCAGATGTTTCAGTAGTAAAGACAATTTAGTCAGAGCAAAGAAGACACAACGGTCCACCTTCACGCCACGCCATAGTCACCTTTGTGCGGGAAGCCACAAAAAGCTGTTATGATAATTGAATTAGAGACGTGGAAAAGTCATTTTTATGCCAATTCGCTCTCCTGTGTCGCGGAGTGAAATTTTTTATGCGTGTCGCTACTTGGTGGCCTACCCCTTTCACTGTATTTTTTAGGTATCTCCCCTAACCATTGTCTGTAAAAGTAATTATTTTATTGCATGCCTGTTATAGGTAGCGCTCATTGCCGAAGGGAAAACCAGTTATCAATTATCCTCTATTGTATAATTGTTTCTGCACACAAACACACACACACACACACACACACACACACACACACACATGATAAAGTCCCTCCGCCCGGCCCTTTGCGTACAAAGGGAATTTGATTACAGCCTTAGGTTGCCATTATAATTATTTATTTTCGAAACAATTCTTAGAGTTCTTTTAAAAAAAGTTTATTCCGATTATGCTATCGGTTTTACTGGTAACTGGTGTGAACTTTATTTGCCTTGTTAGATTGATTTTCTGTCTCGTATTGCAGCCTTATAATCGGTACTCAGTGTTTTCATTCTACAGTATTTAATAGCAATATTGTATTTGTCTTGTTGCCAACTGTAACTGCTCGTTCAGAATTGGCGAAATATATCGCTGAATTCGTTTTATTCATTACTTTTAATTTATATAATCCTGCCGCAAAGAAAACTTTTTAATGTTTTGAAATCATAACCTAATAGTAAAACATACTGCAGAATTACAGAACAATCGAGCATTATTAACAGCAAAGAAGCAACCATTTTCTAATTACAATAGCAATACATTTCCGAAATATATAGTGTCATTCTGAACAAATGCACCACTGGTAATAGAGAGTACAAGACAGAACTGTTTGTGAAGGTCATCATCAAGGACAAAATCAATCACACTTCATGCGCAGTACTCATACACTATGGAACTACGATCGAATTGGTGTAAAAATGATCCATGGAGCGCTGTAAACTCTCCACTCTGACGGCAAATTACCAGCCGTATTGAGCATGCAATGTTTTGTTGACAAGTTGTATTCAATACCTTTGCACGCCGACGCTTCTAGGCAACGATTGTGACAGTCTTTCGTATCCAAATCATCAAAACTTTGAAGGTTGGTTCCTGGGATATCGTAATTGGGAACGGCTATCCAGCCCACAGAACCTACCTAAAAACAAAGCAGAAAGAAAATTATGTCCCATGATGCGTCCCAATTACGTCCAAATAAATAAATTATACAATACAAACATTAAACAACAACATTGACTTTTATTGATCTCGCGTCACAACGATCATAGGCATATGCTTATTAGCAGAAGGTGAATTCTGAAACTGAAAATCACAAAGTCCGCCAACTGTGAGTGTGTCCTCCCTTGGATGACTTGCAGTTGAGATGTCGCTATCTTTTGGAGGCCACCGACCTCCTAATGAAGACTTGGAAATTTCATTTTATTTTGTTTGGAGCCATTTCAGCAGCCTACACACAAATATTAAGAGACATCAAGGACACAATTCAAACACTAACACGCGTCCCACTAATCATCACTCCACCACCAATTGGACAAACAGAGGACACACATAACAGATCATAACGGAGGCTCCTAACTCAGCTAAAATTTGAAAAACGTTAAATTACGACGTTGGTTTTTGACGGTATGTCTTTATTATTGCAATTAAATGCAGAATATTAGCGTTACATCGTGCACACACCTAACTGCATCAAATGTGACAAATGGCGGTCGTATTGATAGCCTCTCAAGATATAAAAATGCAGAAATACAAATTCGATCTCTGTGGTTTCAGTCAATGAGAAAGCAAGGTGAATGAAATATTTTCTTGTTATTAATTATATTAAAATAATAATCTGCTACAAAATCACGTGATCTTTGTCAGTGTACGTAGGTTTTGTTGATCCCAGTGTGATAAATGATGATATGCTACAGTCTTATTGATAGCTATATATTCTGTCTCTCAGGGTCAGATGGCGTCGAATTGCGCTGATGTGGTTGTTGTTGTTATCCAAGACACGTCACTTGGGCATACAAAGATGCCAGAAAAAGATCCGAAGAAGCAGTTACTATCAGCAAATTCAGAACAGGGCATTGTAACATTGTGGACACTTACAAGAAATAATTGGCCTTCAAGACACGGAAGATACGGGGCTCAAGTATGATCTATAGCGCAACATACTGATAGCCCTGTCCTGTCCTCGATCCATACAGGTTGAAGACTTTTGGTGCGTTGAGGAAGCTCTAACAAAAACAGATTTGGAGAATCCGACCAGCTGTGGAAGTTCCTGCGTATCGCCGGCCGAGCCGACAGAATTTGACGTTGCTCAGATGTCTACTGCGTGTAGTAGAGCGAGAAAGAGATGCAATTCCCTGAATGCCGAGTAATCACACAGACAGCAAACACATCTGCTACTGGATTGCGGGCACGTGGAGGTCGCGCACTGCAAAAGACTGTCGTGGGGACAAACGGCGGATTGCTTCAAAGATGGCAAAAAACCGGTAAGGTTTCTGGATAGGGTACCCGGCCATATTCTGGCGAGGAAACCCTGCTATGGATTTACGCAGCCGATAGAAGAAGAAGAAGAAGAGCTTTGTAGCCCAAGGCGGGATCTCTCGCAGTTGCAGAGGAATCCCGAACTTCCTCTGTGTAGGTGGGCTGATCGGTCCGCATAACCGGAAACCAGCGAAGAGAAAAACGTAGACCATGTTGCTACAGTATCTACTGGTCTTTGTAGAAAGCAAAGAATTGTATATTTTAAATGGCCATACTTATTTACAAGTTCTGAAACCAGCCCTCCCTCTGGAGAACCAAGTAGTTCAACATCTATTCAAAGCTATGTGAATAAAGTATACTGTATATCCCTTGACAGGCAAATAGGTAATATTAAATTATGTTTGTTCTGATGCTCTTTGGCCGTTCTTTTCACTGTTCTGGTAATTCCGTGGAGTAACATCAAAAAGATGTGGGCGTCAATTCCAGCAGGGTCTTTGACCCCTTCTCACTCTGCCTCGACGCACGGGCGAACTCTGGACCATCTCTGTGACGGTGTGTAGTGCCTATCAAATGGGCTGTACCTAGACAGCTACTGGTAGGTGCTATGTGCAGATATCTAATTGGACAGTCTGATCCCTGTCTGCAACTACCACCACAACAGAAGCAGCGATATGCGTAGTAGTTACGGCCTTGTAATCTTTCCGTTTACTAGACATATTGCCCATACAGTTTAGGGCAAGATAAAGGCTATGTCCTACTCTAAACTATTGATTTCATATTAACAACAAAATTTATAGAAAAAAACACATTATTAGGAAAAGGAAAAAATATATACTACTCCTATTAGGTAGGCAACAAGAAGTGATTTGTACACTAGTATTTTTATGAATTACTAATAGCTAAAAATATGCTAATTTTGTATCACTACTGTATGTAAGATAATTAAAAATATATTGAAAATTTGCAGTTGTTAATTTACTTCGAGTTGAACCTCTCCAGTATGGTATCGAGGTTTCACCACAGAACAAACGTATCACCAAGGCAGGATATTCCTTTGAAGCCAATCTACAATAACTGGGTATCGATTTATTGTCCACCAAATGTCTCACCGAATGACTCGGCTATTACAAGCACGAGGTGACAATAACCGGGTAAATTATTTATAAAAAAGAACAAAAATCGACTAACTGAACTACTGGAATTTGTTAACACTTTCTCTTTGACATCCGGTGAGAATTTATGAGAGCCGCATACTACTGTATATACAACTATCATCGTTTTGCATATTTCATATAAAATTGTGTGCGTTTGGCATATTTGCGAGATAAGCAATGTTTCCGTACTTTGCAAAAAGTCTATAGGCAGATAAAATGAGAGGAGTCTCAAGATAGCTAGAAAACAGAACAATATTTTTGAACACTTTTAAAACTTTCTCATATGGAAAGAGCAGCCAGCAACATATTTTGTGAACGCACCGCAGAAACTAAAATAATATTTGGTTACCTTAGACCACCAATTGAAAGTCTCGAGCCGGCTCAAGATCAAATATTCTGGCTTCCTGGAGTAGATCGATTTTCGTTGGTAAACATTTTAGAAATTGAAATGTAGAAATACATTTTTCTTTAACTTGACACTTGATGTTATCAGCATTTTTACATCTCCCGATCGATAACACCTTTATTAGAATAAAGGTTCACCCCTCTATTAATAAATTAAATTAATATAATAGTTTATTTAACAGGTATTACGCATAGTATCCCTTCATATGTTACCAGGGCCGTGTCATGTGTTAGACTGTAAATGGCTAACTTGTACCAAATGCCAACGCTATATACCTATGACCACTGCCATCAAATATCTTCTAAGTGTTATCCCTATCAACTGGAATTTCACGGTGGATATGAAGTAAGGCAAGCGAAGTGAGGGGATCTGTCCCTGTGGTTGATCACATATGCACATTTTCAGACTCTTTAGAGCACTAAAACTTAGCTCTGCAGATGCTGATGCCACAGGCATGGGCCGGTTAACAAGACTAAACATATTTTGTTCAGTTTGGGATATATGTGATCCTTTGTGAGCATAATACATTCCTCAAGGCTAGCGGAGTTAATGTTCTTGCTCCATATCGAGGTATAGAAGAACAAATAAACCCATCATATAATAGATCATTTAATCTAACCACAGCATCGCGTGACAATATCAAGGAATTCTGTGGTAATGACTTTTGAGCTCGAACTCGAGCTATCGCGTTGTATAGACGATCATTTAATTCAGATATTGAATGGTCGAGAAATTGGTTGTTTAAAATCCTTTTATAATTGCTCTACCAGGGAATCCTGTTTTGCAGTCAATCCACAAGTCTGATGAAAAAGACTTTGGAAAGTTACGTCCGCCTATTATTTTATTATTTTACAGGGCGCTTTCCTTGGATGAGCGGATCTGTCAACTACAAACATCTAATATATCACAATACTACTTAAAGTAGTAGGACAATTTATATAGATTTTTCTAGTATACAGATCAATCAAATTACATTATTACTAATTAGCAATGTAATTAGATTCCCCGGGTATATCGTCATACCATTTCTGCCGTTCGAAACTTATTTATTTTATTAAGTCTTACTAGGTGTCGATACACCACTCCGAGTGGTCCGACATTGCACCTCCCTGCTTAACAAGGCATAGCCGTGGGAGACCACCACGCTACCACTACACCATAACTTTAGTAGTTATACGTCCGCTTATCGCTTTTCTGTCAGAAATTCCACCAGTTCTTTACTCTCGCGCGCGTTGCTCGTATTAAATTATCCATTGTGCCTTACAAAGACAGGAAGATGGGATTCGTTATATTGCAGGTAATATTGCACAGTGACACTAACGTGGCGAAAAAGGAAAGATTTAAAGCATTGATGCAAGGAGACTTTGGGCCCTTGGATGATGTACGGTACGTACGCCTAGTATCTGAGTCATTCAACATTACGAACTCAAGCGTATCTCGCATATTTACAATAATTGGGCAAAAATGGTTCCAATTGTTTATTCGTGTCTACCCCGTCTAGCTGCACAAACTTTTTTGAGTCGTTCTGCAGACCCATCCAAGGAAATATAAATATCTAAATTCGTTTTGCCGAAGCCTCAATGAATTTTACAATGTCTGCCACTATGATGTAAATACAAGTTACGAACAGTTGCTGCCTACTTACATCGATCATTTGTTTATTTCTATTTAGTTTACTCTCTAAAAATAGCAAGATCGAACTACGCTATTGTAAGAATGTTGCCAATTTATTTTAATGGTTAGTGCAAATGTTAAATGGACGCACGTGCGCCAGAAACAGGTTGCAAAAAAGAAAAATTACAGCCTCAGATGCGCGCCGATGTTCTACTTTGTATCTTGAACATTCGCTCAAAGAGCTTGTTTCTTTTAGATATCATTCCGATATAGTATAGCATATTATACGTGGAAACGTTTTACCAGGGGACTACTGTATTATTTATTTTGGGAATTCCCTGGTTGATCCCAGTCTGGCAAATCAGCATTTGAAAAAACAGGGATGTTTGAATTAATGTCGTGTCTGATTGTTTGGTAGCTATACCTGTATGTGTATGTTCGTTTCGATACTCCTCCGAAACTACTGGGCCGAGGTTTCAGAAAAATTGCACAAACGCGCAGACACCGACGACTTAAATAAATGGCTACTTTTTATTCCATAATCCAACGTATTTTAGCAGATGTTTACGATTAATTACCCAGTAATATAAAGTAATGGGAAATTCAAAAAAATTGAGGAGCCCCCTATTTAAATTCAGTGACCGATGATAAAAATTGTGCAACTGCTATATTTCAGTAGATATAAAATTATGTGAATATATTGAACAATGATTGCGAGCGAGCACGCCAATTTTATATTTACAAAGACAAATTGTCTGTAGTGTAGAACTACTGAAACTAAATAATTTTGTAATAAGATTCTGTAAATGATATATAAATTCCGCAACACCAATTCTTTAGACAACATCTTTCTCTTTCTTTACATATAATATGGTGGTAAAATGTTTTTAATTGATCCCAGTCTGATAATCATGCTATTCAATGGCATCTTTTAAAGTCACACAGACCAACAGAAACCTCCACTATTATAGATCAACACAATCGAGTAGTAAACCAAAGGAATGAACCCAGATCATAGGTAAAGTTTGTAGGCCCAAAGAAATTATTTGTAGATGTAGTGTGTGTTCCGCAAAAAAAATGTTTTTTTTTACATTTGTCGTATATGTCTAATGGGAGACATTTTTTATTTTTCAGAATGTCGTTTCTGGAGTTTCTGTCAAATAGCGCATGTTATTCCTAACTTTCGTATGATACCAAATAGTGACAGAACACAAGTCCATATTTAATTTTATGATGACATGGTAGACCGCCGCTCGTGCCTCGACGCACGGGCGAACCTTGGGCCTACCAAACCGGCTGCACCTAGACAGCTACTGGTAAGTGTTGTGTGCAGATATCAAATTGGACAGTCTGATCCCTGCCTGCAACTACCACCACAACAGAAGCAGCGATATGCAGCATGTATGCAGAAACAGTCAAACACTCAAGTACATTACCTTGTAGTATTCGACGCACGATTCTGTTGTTTGCAATGGCGTATGCAAGGTCATTTTGATCAGGTAACAATCGCTTCCATTTCGAAATTGAAATCCGAAGCAGTCGATTGTCTCCTCGCACAGAAAACTACAATAAATCTTGTCAAATATTTTCGATAACTTTACCTGGTCATAGAGACCCTTGCATGATGGGTTCTTGTTGTAGATACCTTGTTGAGTTGTCCCAGCATCAGCAAAGACGGCAAATATGAGACAATAGCAAATCAGGAGAACTTTTGTTTCTGGGGTGTGCCATTGAATCTTCGACATTCGTTATACAGAATACAATATACTGTAGTATACAGTAGGTGTTTTGTGTGTCTGACCGCTAGACAAGATGTGGCACAGATATGCCCCGTGAAACGTTTCAAATTGTAGCTCTATTGAGTACTAGTCTGTTGCATTTTTGCTATAGGTTTCTTGGAATAATTACGCAGCCAATAAGAATACTTGTATCCATTGATTCTTGTTAGCAGCTTACTCGTATGGCTACTTAAACAGCAGCAAATAGTCCTTTTCAATATATACTGTAGTGAAGGAATGTTGAAATTAAGCCACATGTTTGTGTCGTGTGCCGTGTGAACTTATAATTTCGATTTTGATTCCAAACTCGACCTTATGGCTTCATCCAGTTTCTCTCGATATATGTAACTATTTGACTTTAATCATCCAAGTAATTTGTTATATTATCTGCCTAAGCCATCGTGTCATGGATTATACAGTATACAGTATATAGATAGGAATTCGTGGTCATGCCGACATTTCGAATAACCAGCTGGTTGGCGCATATTTTACATAACACATAGAGGGTCGTATGTAAAATGTGCAGTGCCTAGGCCTATTATGGTTGTTATTTTTCCATCGATTTTATTTGTCCTTGAAGGTCACCTGTCTAGTATAGTAGGGGTATAGAACTTCCTTCTCTCGCAACGATCTCGTTTCTGGTTGCTTAGGGTGTGACGTCACTTGTCAGTCTGTAGTGCGTTGAAATTTCGTGACGTCGTCCAATAATCAGACATTTTTGTTTCACGAATGATTCACGGGGATCTACTTATATGTTAGTTTAAGGACAGTAACAGACTTTGTGCATCTACCGCTCATTCACTCACTCGCATAAAGTGTAATTAAAATTACAGTAATTAATCCAAGGCCGTAACTAGCCTTCTATTTTTAGAGAGGCAAATTTTGGAAAAGGCGTAATTTATTTTACCAAAAGGGCGCTGGGGGGGATCGATATCCTGCCAAATTTAATTATGTCGGTCACAAATTATATGGGGCACTTGTGAAATTTCAAATAAATATTTTTATGTTGAATTTGTTTTATGATGTAACAATATTTTTTGTTGGTTTAATAATGCCCCGCTAGTAGTAATGGAATGAGCGACACGAGGCCACCCCTCTCCGACAAGTCATGACAATGTGTTATCAAGGCGGGACAACCCCCCTCAGACTAAACGTTTTGTGGCAAAAAATTTTCCGGACCTAGGGGGGACCCTCTCACCAAATTTTTCTAAATCCAAGAATTTTTCTAAGACAAAAGCGTTTTCTGACAAAAATGTTTCCTGACCGGGGGACCCCCCCGACCAAAATATTTCTTAAACCGTGAATAACTTTTAAACGACACGTTTCCAGACCCATGTTCTATTGGCAATGTTACTCAAAATATAATTCTACATCTTTTAGAGGCCGGAGGGCAGACCCCCTCCCCCATCTGGACTTACAAAATTTTCTAAATTCGTAAATAACTTTTAAACGAGCTGGGTTGAAAATCATGCTTCTCTAGGCAGCAGTTGGGGCACTTGTAAGTAGTTGGTGGTGGTTGAGACTGAGGACTGCTTGCATCCGCAACCAAGTCTATGAAGATGGGCGATCGTTCCCGAGCATTGGGATGAAAAGCGTGCTTCTCCAGGTACCGATTGGGGCGCTTACGAGTAGTTGGCGGAGACTCCACTGGCGATTGATGGCTGCTTGGATACGATATGAGCCCCAGCTCAAGCGCATGTCCCTGTCCATCGGGATAATGGTTGACGGAATGATCTCCATCATATTCCGGTTCAAATAAAAATGATTTCTCCTGTTTTTCCAGCGATGTAGGACTGTACCGAACCTGGACTATTCTCATCTGCAGAGAAGCATAATGGATGGACGCTCCATTTTTGCCCAAGTAAAGCGATGCGCATTGTAGAATTAACTGATACTGCCCGGATCCAAGTTCTTCGTCCACCTTCTCCGTACCGAGCAAATTGTAAACTTCACAGTTTCGACTGAATCGGAAAGAGGCTCGTCCCTCAGTGTTGATACTGTACTAGGACGTAGGTTAGGCTGATTGCGAAGTTCGTAGATCAAGTATTCGGGTGCATCGCTTGGAAGCTTACATTTGATTGATGCTCCACCTCAGCGATCAGTAGAAACAGACCGGGGCAGTCAGTGTTGTTCAGTCCAAAAGCTATCCATCACCTTTCTTGAGAGGCCCGCGAAGAGATACGAAGGATGTGAAGAGACTTGCCATCCACATCAGTTGTATGAGGGGAATGCTCAGAATTGACTCTTGCGCTCTAATAGAGTTGAATCGGCCAATTTCTAGGTTGTAGAACTCGGTTACTTGCTCGCCAAGATAAGTTCCATAATATAAGAGAGAGAGAGAGAGTGAGATCGTTCTCCAAGAGAGCTGTTGCAGGAATGAAAACTTTGCTGAAAACACTCCTCATATATCTAAATGGAGCTCTCTGATTGGTTCATCCTGAAATTAACTAAATACTCTACTTTTATTGGATTCTATTTTTAGATATTCTAAAGACGTGCTTCTTTTTTAATTAGATAGAATTAACCTCTATCTCTCTCAACCAGGCTCCAAAAATTATTCATGATTTTATAATTTTTTACTAAGTCGAGGGAAGGGGGGTTACTGGCCTTCAGCCTCAAAAAGATGCATAATTCTTTCTGAGTAACTTTGCCA
>JAUYWV010021009.1:0-16956 GCA_032274565.1 Nematoplana nigrocapitula
TACAAGTAGCACAACGACAGATAAACGTAGTTCTAAGAATAGAATCATTAATCATAACCTAAATATAGCCATAAAAAACACTGCATGGTAACTTTTGCACTACAGATAAACATAGTTCTCGAAATAGAACACTGCCCGGTAACTTATGCGCCACCCTGTATATATATATATATATATATATATATATATATAATTATCTCAGGCTACAAACTATAAACTCACGTTATTCATAACAAATTCTATTTATTATTTAATTGCAATTTTGGTAGAGGAAGCAGCCTCCAAACGTAGTATTATGTCACCCACTTGATTCCGAAATTTTAGCTACTCTCTCCTATATCGGAAGTTCTCGACACGGAGCTATTGAAGATTAATGCAAACTGGTATAGGACAAGATGACTAGAATTCACTCCTAGGCATTGGTGATATCAAATCCTTCTTCTTCTTCTTATTATAGCCCGATACGATTGATGGCAGAATCAGATAGTCGAACTACTGAAGTAAGTTTTATTGTACAGTATATATATTTGCTCACAGATTTTCAATTTCATAGTTTTTTTTGTAAATTGATCTCATATACTGTAAAGCAAAGTGACTGTCAGATATTTGTCCCAACCGAGAACTGCATCTATGTACGCTATCTACCCTAGGCAAGAGTTGTGCGTATCCATGTATGTAATTAATTAGACAATTATCGGCAGCATAAATTTATATAGAAGTTTCGGGGGATCGTTCTGAATATATTTCCATACTCGCGTCTCGCCAAAAATTTGCCCCAGACGGACTGTGAGGAGATAACGAGGTTAGACTGTACTGTAGTTCGCCTCTGTTTTGGTTGTACAGCGGGTCTCGTCAGGGGAGCCGGAACTCCCTCAAATACGAGTCCACCGACACGGATTCATCTGAGAGGCCGTGCCGGTAGATACATCTAACAAAGTGTCTCAGAAGGGATGATAAACCATTTAATATCACCCAGATGAGGCTGTGTGATTAACATGTAACAGAGGTGGACACCAGCCCTCACCCAAGTGATACCCTCAGAAGGGTGGTCGCAATTTAACCAAACGGCCCAACTTTCACAGAACACTATACATGTACATATGCCCAAGCCTAACCAAGATGTCCCGAAACATCGTGTATTCGTACCACCACCCAGGGTGGTCCCCAAGACACCGTGTGCGTCGAGAGTAGCAGGACAAACGCCGCACCCAGCCCACCCAAAAATTGACTTGGGAATTCCAAAAGGTGACGTCATCGGAACTCCCAAATCCATCCCTAGGCGAGCCAGACACGACGCAGGCCCCACCACTGTTGTCCATGCGAACTAGGCTCCTCTCAGGCCATCCAGCGAGGATAGGCCTTAGTGAGTAACCACGATGCAGCCCGATCGTCCTTCAGCTTGTCCACACCATGTAGACCGCACTTTTTCCTGACCCCCGCAAGCGCCGGGCACAGGAGCCAGTGGTCTTTCTCCTCCTCCATCTCGCACCTGTCACATATCGCACTCTGCTGCATGCCAATGCGCTGGCGGTAGTAACCCGTCCTTGGGCAATGATCCCCCCGCAGCTGCACCAGCAGTACCTGATCTCTTCTGCTCCCTGTCCCACGCCGCACTCCCTCATACACCTCCCGCACTCTGCCGTCCCATCTCGATCGAAACACCAGGCTCTTAGCTGCATTGAAGGTCACCCCAACATCCTCCTGCTGCAAGCCCACTGCATCCTTCGTCACACTGTCCGCTCTTTCATTCCCTTACACCCCTCTGTGGCCCGGAACCCACTGCAGAATAACCTGATCCCTCTCAGTCAACCTCCTCAACTTCTCCCTCAGCTCCTCCACCCTCCGATTCCTGCTCGGCTTTCCCTCCTTCAACACTGTTAGCAGCGCCTGACTGTCCGAGCAGAACATCACCCTCCACTCCGGCTCCACTTCCACTGCCATCTCTTAACGCCACTATCTCCGCCTGGTACGAACTGCCCATACAGCCAGCCGCTCTACTTGTCGTGGAATATTTCTGTTTTGTTATTAATTTTTACCTCTGTGTCAGTTGCAGCGCGGGAATCTGATCGGGTGTCCTGTATTCTGGACACGTTCCCACGCTTCGGCGAATTTTTTATTTGAATTTCAGAGGCTGTCTGGATACTAGACGCATTGTTTCTCACGTAGCCAGTTATAGTTGTGAACTTGTTGTGAGTAATGCATAACCTGACAGTTGTATAAAAATGTGCTCCACAAGAATTGTACTCAGTGTGTTTGTTATTTTGTTGGCAATAAACTTGCATTAAATGAAAGTTTTGTCCTGGCAGTTTTACAGTATAACAAGCACTGCTAATTCATTACTTTCACTGGCGCTAATAGGAAAGTTAATTTTTCGAAACGCTATCAGACCAGTTTGCTGGACATTAGCGTCACTCAGAGCGATTTTTTGTATCACGACAATCTGTGCTTTTACAGGCTGCAACGCGCTCAGGACATTTTCAGCAGTTAGAACCTCCTAAATAGCTGTTCAGCTTAACTGTTTCATAAAACACTGCTAAATACCATCTCCTTAAAATCTATTGACTCGAATACAGGGAGCTAAATTTAGTTGACCAATGAGAATGGTTCTCTAGCCAAGTAAAATAGCGGCAATCGATATCATAACACTGGTCATGCACACATACGAGGATCTGCTCTATGCAGCAAGTGTCAATTACCTACAAAACAGTGGGCGCCTGTGCGAAATATGAGATAACAATAGATCGTTCGAGGCATTGTTGGTCGGATGCGTAAGAGGTACTTAAAATTTAGCAGTGAATATAAAGTTATATGAAACAGACCTTAACGTGTAATTTACGTGCTCCCAAAGTCATTGACAAAAATGACGTCACAAAATAGAACTCTTATCCTATTGGTTTGTTTTCTTGTGGGAATTCCACGTTGGGTTTACTGCTGAAATTCAGCTGCTCCAAAACAATAGCTGCTGGTAAATTTAGGAGCGCCTGCGATCAAACAGGCGTCGCCGTTTTTCCTTCAGTTTACTCGATGAGGGTATAAACCGGAATACTACGTGTGCAGGCAACAATTGAGCAGGCCGTGTGAGCCAAAACAGAGTCTCTGACAACCCGTGCCAGCTGGTTAATGCCTTGGCAATGAAAACATCGTTAGCTACTATAGCCTGGACTATAGAGATGAAATGGGGTTTTAGAGAGTTTTTGCAGTTGTGAAATACAAAGCAGTCCACTAACCTGGCCAAAGTGGTTTCGATAAACGAAACTTTGCACCGGCCTCTCCCCTGCTCGCAGATCCCAAGCGGTCACCAGACTCTTGCCACCAGCCAGGTAGGTGTGAGGTGCGCAAAGCATGGCGACACTGGACACATCGCCCAGATGATGATGGCAGAGGCTGTGCTCGTCTAAAATGAATGCGGTTAGTGGAGGAAGTCGTTCATGTTGTATTTCAAAGAAGCGTCCTAAAAAAATATTTTCTTTAACAACGATAGTATTGTCGGAAAACTGCTTCTTCTTCTACTACCGTTGCAGGTCACGAGACCAGAGCGGGGCTGTTGTATTAAATCGGGTCGAGGAGTCTCGCCGTAATCCTGCCGATGACATCAGTAATTGGAGAGCAATGTGGACCGCCTTCTCGTGGTGCTCTCCGATGACGTCTACGATCGTCTCGAAATGGTCTACACAACCAAGGGATCCCCTGCCAAAGCGCGCACCGCAGGAGAGGTGTGCGCCTAAGTAATCGGACAACTGCCGAAGAGTAGTAGGAGAGGTGCATTTCTGGACAAATCGATAATTGCTTCCCCACCCCGGTGATAATTGATCCAGATATCCACATTTCCTACCACTCTGAGTGTAGTGTTCACAAACATTCCAACTGCTACGGGTAGGTACTAGTACTGACACTGCTGCTCAGCCTGCACATCAGTAATATAACCAGACTACCTACGGGTGAGTTTGGAAGAACTTAAAGGAACTACATATGTCCCTCCACCCGCGTTGTCAAAAGAGATAGCCTAGTAGAATGTTGTTGTTCAGCGAGATCTTCTTCAGGGAAGCCGGACCCCCTCAGATACGAGTCCACCGACATTGATTCCTATGAGAGGCCGTGTTGGCAGATACATCTAACTTGGGCATACACAGAGTGTCTCAGTAGGGGTGATAATTTCACCCAGATGAGACTGTGTGATTAACAAGCAACAGAGGTGGACACCAGCCCTCACCCAAACGATAGACAAACTTCAAACGGTATTATGGGCTTCAGAAGGGTGGTGTTGTTGTAATTCCTGGTTAAGGGGATGCGACAGCACAACATTCCGGCAGAAATAGAGAGTGAGATTGTGTGTGTGAGAGAGATAGAAACCAGAAAAATGGAAAAAGTGATGGAATAGAGGGGAGAGAAGAGAGAAAGAGAGAGGTAGGTGAGGAAAGAGCGAAAATAAATAGAAAGAAAAATATAGAAAGTTTTCCCTCTTTCCCCCTCTCCCTCTCACGGTTTAATCTTCCTTTCTTTCTTTCTGCTCTTTCTATCTCTCAGTCTTCTCTCTTTTTCCTCCCCCCTCTTCTCTACCGGTCTTATCTATCTTTCTTTTCCCCTCTCCATCTCTTCTCTTTCTGTGTTTCCTTCGGGAGGTCGTGACCCTTGATCAGGAAATACAACAACAACCACTGGTTGCTCTGCCCGACGCTTGCGGGGGTCAGTGAACAGTGCGGTCTACATGGTGTGGACAAGTTGAAGGACGATCGGACTGCATTTCGGGTCCTCACTAGGGCCTATCCTCACTGGATGGCCTGAGAGGAGCCGAGTTCCGCATGGAGGACTACGATAACAACACTGCCTTTGGCTATTCAAAGACACCAAATTATGTATCTCTTGATAACCAAATAGGCAATATTAAATGATGTTTTGCAGGTGCTCTTAGACCGTCCTTAGCGCTGTTATGTTAACAGTTGACATCTACCGGCATGGCCACTCAGAGGAATCCGTGTCGGTGGATTCGTATCTGACGGAGCTCCGGATCCCCTGACGAAATCCGCTGAACAACAACAAAATTGTCAGGACAACCAAACGAGCTGTTTCTTATATATGAAATATCATGAAGGCTCCCTACCTGTGCGCAAGTCCCACAGACGAGTAGTTGAATCGGTGCCGGCTGTGAGGACGCTCTCCTCGCTGGGCCACACACATCCCCTGACTGGTGCTTGGTGCTGGGCAGCTTCAGTGACAAACTCGAAATTGAAACTGGCGGCGACTCTGCTCGGTGAACAAACTAACCTCCACACCTTCACCTTGTGATCTAATCCGCCAGAGCAGAACAGTTCAGGACTGTTTCTCTTCTGAGGGGACCAGGCCACCCGAGATATGGGACCGCTGTGGGCCTAACACACAAGATTGAACAACAGAACAAACACTTTAATGACACAGACTTCTTAGAATTTTGAAAACTACTGGCGGCTTAGTCCTCAGCCGGGTAGTAGGCATTTCTCAAGATGACCATCTTCCTCGCACTGCTCATTTCAAACAAGCCTTCCTCTTTGGGAACTCAAAGAATTCCGGATCCATTCAGTGCCCCTTAGCCCTCTTCTCCACAGTCACAATTCAATATTGGTCTTCTTCTTCTTCTATTGCTGGACCGGAGCTTTCGCCCCTGCCGTCCGCTGTCCGCGTCCGATCTTCTCGAGAAAACGGATTATGTTTTTGGGGTTGCTGAAAGCCCTGCTGATCTCAGGGCAGGGGTCGTCAAAGCACGCTCGCCTGTGCTTCTCCCATCGAGGGCAGTCGAGGAGCAGGTGTTTGGCGTCCTCTTCTTCACCGGAATGGCACTCCGTGCACAGAGGCCTGGCTTCTTTCCCGTTCGTTCGCGTTCGTTTTATCGAGTTGAGAGCCTCTTTTCGCTTCTTCGTCCGCTTCTTCGTTGCCATCGATATCACAGTGAGCAGGGATCCATTGAAGCTCTATCTTGCGGTCTTGGTTGTGGAGCTTGTCGCACGTCATAAGGATTTGCTGGTGGATGGCGCTTCTATTCTTGTCACTGACATTCTCAATCTTCTGGAGAGAGGACTTGCTGTGTCTGGTCCTCACTCAAACACCTTGCGGGTGTGAATGTCTCGGTAAACAATCAATGGATTCCGGGGCATTCATCCCTGCGGGGCAATGAGAGGGCCGATGCTCTTGCCAAGGCCGGTGCCTCTCTACCGCTATTGCCTTCATCTCCTTCTCTGCCTCTTCTTACATCCACCACTCTCTTCATTCGCAATAAGCTCTTCGACAGCAAGATCCCAAATACTTCACCTGGTGAACTTCTCCTTCCCCGTTCTATCTGTTGCAAACTTTCGCGCCTTCACTGCAACGGGCACTCCACCCTCCTTGCATCTTACCTCCATCGGATCAGCCTGGCCGATTCCCCCACTTGCCCTTCCTGCGGTGAAGGGCCGCAGGATCCTTCTCATCTTCTTCTCTCTTGCTTCTTATCTTCAGGCCTCCGCCTTGCCATCTTTGGTGAGACGGCGAGCCTTTGGAGGCGACCACGGGGAGTTGCCCGGTTTCTGGGCCTCGACGGCCCCCCATCCTTCGGAAATGACCGGGTGACCAAACAAACAAAGGATTAAATTCACTGCGCTTTGGAATAAACAGATTGGCACTTGCAATGTATACTTAATATTCAGAGTAAATAGTGCATCGATTTCAACTATGGCCAAGATTGCTTCTCTCGGGTCTAATGCCGCGGTTATTTGGTGTTCCCATAACGTGGTCAGGTAAAAGCACAATCTGAAATACCAATTGGAATTTAACAATTTTAGCCATTGGGACTGCCTGACGTCACAATACAATGCGCAGCGTTTTCGTGGCATTGGTGAACTGACCTGACCTATTGTCATTGGTTGACGTCATCAAACATCAAGCTGCTAAGAAGCTGTCGTTAATCGCAGTGACGTCACCAGCTGACAAAAACTTTACAAAGTAGCCGAATGTCAGCAGCTTCTATGCTAAATGTCAAATCGGAAATATTGCGCATAATGTAATACAACAATTTCAATCAATTAATAAATCAATATGGGAGATATAATATGATTGGTCAGTGCGATTTTATTGACAGGTTGCGAAGCTGTTGAAAGTAAATTCATTAACGTAGCTGTCTGCATCAATTATACATGTTCTGTACAAAACATTTTCACAAGTGATTGACATGAAATTATTTTAGAAAAAATATATCTCAAGCAAACTTCAAGAGTGCAAGTGAGCATGTTGGATCTGAATATATATATTTTTAAAAACATAGAAAGTGAATGCAGAAACAGCACTGACAAATCATCCTAATACACAGATGAGAAATACTTTATCGTGGCATTCACCCATGTTATAGATGCAGACACTATGGCGTCTCACCACGCTTTTAACACCTAATAAAATACAGAAGATTGTGGAACAGCAGAATCGCTGCTACTGACCAGCCACATAGAATTCGAATCAACACCTACCTCAGACCACAACAGAGGGCCATGGCAAAACCATTGACCACTCCGATCATGCTCTTATCCACTGAGTTATTGACCAAAATGGTGAAAGCCCCGATGAAGGAGACGCTGATCATTTGCCAGGGCATTAGGACCAGTGTCAAGGTGACCCAGAGAGTGGTGGAGCTAAAATAAGTGAATATGGAAAGTCTATATGAAGACCATAGAGGGAACCCTGAGCGAGCGATATCAGTTATTGAACTTAATTCTGAAATAAGTGCTGTAATGTGACATAGTGATCACCCGGCTAATTTTCCCGTTCATTATTTCGTAGGGTAAAATATCGTACTTGGGAAACATACAATCAGCCATTTAATCACCCTTCCTCCACAGCTTCTGAACCCGACAAAATAGTTTCCCTGATGTGCTAAACTTTCTCCTGCACCTTTTTAAGTTTTCCCTATCGACCTTTCCCTCCGTCTTTAAGTTTGTCAATCCTGTCGCGAGTCTCCCACACATTCGTCACCTTATTCTTCACTGCCCAGTCCTCGCCTATTGCCGCCTCTCCTATATTGGACCCCCATATTCTTGACCTCTGGTGGAACTCGGTGAGGCTTGCTCGGATGCTCCGACTCAAGCTCTCGTAATGGTGCCCATCATCCTCTGAAAGGGGTTGGGTGATCTCACAAAACTATTCTAGCTGTGTATAAAAATACGAGACGTAATAAGGCATATTTCACTTCAACTCAAGTGCCATAAACGTTAGAAGACACACACTACAGAGACCCACCTGCAGACTAGAAAGTGGACCAAAGGCACTACTAGCACGAGGAAAACGTAAATAACAGATAGCCAAATCACCGTCTGAAATGAAGAGAAGGAAAACGATATTAACTATTTGAACTAACAGTATTGCATGATTAGAAGTGGAATTTTGCCTCAAGTAAGTGTGTGTAAACGAAAAGTAGACGTGCGATACAAATGGAGTTATCCCTGTTTAATAGGGATGAGGAATTACCAATCCTTTTGCCTGTAATGTTCTGCGCTGCACTGAATTTAAACAGTGCTCAGTTCTGTGCAGCTGAACCATGCAAGATAAAAGTTGAAGAGCCGAAATAATCGCTGTTGTCACTTTGACTACATGAACACATCACTTTTATAGTCTTTCATAGATCAGAGGCAGCAAACGAAGAAGTTTAGCTGAAACGTCAATCAGTCCATTCACATAATGCGTGTCGTCCAATGACATCTTCTGGGACTTACCGCAGTTAGACAATGGAGAAATAATCTTCCGGAAGGCAATAAATATTTTGATAATTATAACTATTTAATAACTGTGTGTAATAGGAAATCTGTCTTACTTTCAAAACACCAAAGCGCCTCTCCATAATCGGAAATAAACAGGGCTGGCCCAAAAGGAGACTAACGGACATGAGACCAATAGCTAGGCCGATATTATTTGGCGAAAATCCAAGGCCGTCCATATTCTGAAGACAGACAATACAAATGATAGTTAAGTTGTACGTCACAATTTTATACACTCATATGTGCAAACACAACGGATGTTTTGTTATCATATTTTCAGCATAAATATTGTACGTTCGTCAATGTCAATGTCATGTCAGAAATGTAATATTTTTTGTTGGCACTTGTAATGTTCGGTCACCTTTAGTTTTGTATCTCCATCACATTTCGTTCTTTCAATATATTTAAATCTATTTATCGGATGTTCTGCTTAGTCAAGCAGGTTCACGTTTTATGGCATCCATTTTCTCCAATCTGTTCGATTTTCTGCTTTTTGCTCTATATGATTTTTATATGAATCTGTATTTAATTCAGCTAAAATGCCTTTTCTTGGCCTTCCTCGTCCACGTTTTCCACGAAATCGTCCTTCTATGATTGTTTTCATTAAAATAAAATAAAAATTTATGCCGAGGCTCGATCTTCCGGCATGTAAATATTGTAAACCCATCGTCTTACCCCCTACACCACACAGACAGCTGGTGAAGTTGGGGTTAATTATGCTTATAGAGGCGTAGACGAGACTGCGCACGCTAGGAGCTTCGCATTGCGTAACAACGTGTTCAGTTTATCAGATTCTCGATACATAGTGAATTTCTTTAAGTATCGAGATTCTCGATATATAGTGAATTTTTTTAAGTATCGAGATATAGATTTTACGTTTACTTTAAATAATAAAGTCGTCACTGTCAAGCACAGCAATATAAATACCTGGACTTCAAATATCTATGAACGGAAATACCCTATACCAAAAAAACTCTATGGTACTCTTTCCACAAAGAAAACAACTAGAAAATAAGTTTTTGTAAATATTTATCCTGCAATCGGAAAAAAAAAATTAAATACCTATTACATTAAAATTATTACTTATCTATCACTACACACACGAGGAATTAGCATCTAAACAACAGCTGTCAGCGTGTTGCGCGATGACGTGGAAGCTGTATTTGCCTTCTGTCCGCTTGTTTCTTTCTGTCTGTCTTATTCCCGTCTTCCGGGGGGCGAATCACCGCCCCAATCCCTCTCAGGAAGGACAGGGCACGCAGGGGGTCGCAAAGGACAACCAACGTTAGGTTCCGGCCGAGGTGATGGAGGCGCTTGTTTCTCGATTTGAAGATCGAAAAGGTATTTTCCCGGCAATGGAATGAGGACCATCTTTCCATAACAATTAAACAAATAAAATTCAGAGATACATCATTTGAATTTGAAATTTGCCCAGACCTATTTAGCAGTCATAGGGTAAATCCAAACTGGATTGACAGAATTTTCATAGTCCGCCTATGACGGAAATGAATATCTCCCATGTCACAAATATCTACAGAAAACCAGTACCTGCATATACAGTATACATACATCACCTCAGGAGTGCTCATCCATACTGGCAGAATACCAACGAGAGAAGAGGAGGTCATTCCCTGTAGAGAGTAGGCGAGAATTGCAAAAGCGCATGACGGCCGCCGAAAAATCACGCTCAATTTTGAATTGTGTAGAAACCGAAAATAACCCGCGTGCTTCTTCGACTTGGTCGTCTCTTCTTTCTCCTCATCTTCTTTCGAGATGGTGCCATGGGTGAATCGCTGGAAACTAATATTGGGAAGTGAAATCATTTCTCAAATTGTCTCCTTTGCATTTCACTCTATTAATTTGCTTGCCGAGTTTAACTTACGGAATGGGATCCATTGAAACATGGAGCAGAGGCATTGAACCGAACATATTCTCCCCAGATCTGGAGGGCCGCTTTCGATCCAGACCATGTGGCATTGAGACAACAACATCCCTGGCAACATGACTGTTGTTTTCCCTATCGTTCACTTTGTCCTCCAACAGCAAGAAGCCATTATCAGTTTCAGCCTCGACCACCTCAATTATTGGGGATTTCCTGCGAAAATGCGGACATCAAAGCAATACCTTTCTATTCAGTGGGTTCGAGATGACCAACTGCATGATAAAGCGAAAAGCGAAGTATTTGGTTCAATTCTTTCAATCCAACTAGTTTTAACTTGCTTCAGCCACTTTTAAGTAAACAAAACAAGAAACCAAACAATTTCAAGATGAAATCGCATTTGGAGCAATAAAATGCTGTTTTTTATACTGACTACGGTTAGTGAATCAAACCAGGTGGAACATATTGGGTCCTTTCTTATTCTGTGTTAACTTACTCTCACTAAACATATCGAAAGGTTTTGGCTTACTCTGACCATCGGAACAAAAAATAAATCAGTCACTTTTGATTTGAGCAAAGTAGGCGCATGAGATTTTATTTACCAAGTTTTAAATTTTAAACCAATGTCCCAATGAATACTTAAAAGCCGAAGTTAAATGTAAACAAAAATATGAAAATGAATATTGTTTATATTGACTACTTTCAATTTTCCTTTCTCTTTGAAAATGGTTGAAGCAAGCGGAATTAGTTAACATAAATAAAATCAATTCAATGCTTCGCTTTTTCTGTATCCTTCATTGAAAATATGTACTTTGAAGCACTTGCATCTTACATTTCATCATGTCCTAAAGACGCCTCACATAAAAAATGCTACCGTAACACATAACTCCGTAGTGGTCAATTTGGCGGAGGTGCCACATGTAAGCATAAAGCACCGCTGTTGCAAAACCAACAATCGTTGTACGTCCTATGTTTTTTCAGAAATGGCATGTTGGACAAGATATCTATCCACCAGCAGTCTGGTTTTGGCTTAATGCCCCTTGTCAGTACTACTGTAGGTAGCATTCGAACCTATACACCAGCAGTGATCAGAAGTCAAACTACTTAACCACTGAGTCACGCTATCGCTTGTCGAACATGCTGGCTGTGCTGTATATTATGGCTTACAGCTGTAAGCGCGTGTAGATACCCCGGCAGCTCCACGTTTTGAGTCCCCGAATATGCCTCATTTAACGGCAATAAATTCAGATGGGTAAGGGTTCAAATTCTATCCAGAACTGGCGAGGGACAATAACCCCAAAACCGGTCTGCTGGTGGATATTTGGCGAACATGCCATTTTTGAAGAAAATTCAAACCTTTCATTGTATACTACTATAATAGTAGTATAAATTTTCTATGGTTTATCTCTCCTTCCTTGGCATGCCTTCCTTTGCATTGACTACAACGATTAGGGGCAAACACGCGGCCTCATTTTAGCCTGCAACATATCTCTAAGGTTGGATAATAATTTCACTACCAAACGCCCTTGAATTTGAGTAGTCAAACAATTTTACTATTCGGTTAATTCAAGCCAGTCCTAAGCATGTAATATCATCAGGAAACTACATACTGGAAGCGCAGGCGAGATGTGTGTAGCTCGGTTTTAGACTCTATTTAAACAGTGTGGGGAACATTTCAAAGTGGTTCAAGAGTTTCAAAACCACAGTTCAAATCGAGCTCTTGTTCACATCAGCAAAGGCATTCATATTGGATTATTTTCATTTTGAACGACCTTTAACTGTAAATCGAAACATAAAAATAGGCTGCTGTTAAATTGTTGAATATGTAATATAAAAACTATATGAAAAACGACTGATACAAGCAATCGATATCAAACACACTTCAAATACAATCGACGCGAAATCAAAGACTAAAAGCAATTTAAGCATAGTGAGCCTGTTTTTACCGGAGATGGTTGAGTACGCTTTGTGCAATCATCAGTATTGCGCGCGGCGGATCCTAATCACTACTGGACAAAGCATTGAGATAGGCCACACACACAAACAATATTAACCAGAATCAGATTTGGTTGGTGGAAAGGACGGGTTCATTGGAGATACTGTACCCAGATTTTGATTATACAGTAAAAGTAAATTGCTTATATAGTAGGATTTGCCTATATCGACATTTTTGTTTTGGCCCTGCAGAATTGCTATTGTTTATATACAAATAACTTTTGTCTATTTCGACTTCTCCTATTTCGACGGACTACCTACTGTATATTCTTCAATAAATTATATAACAATACATATGTATTTATAGTTTTATTGGCTACCCTGCACAATAAACAACATCGACGTCATGCCACTGGCAATATACAGGTGAGGCTGCTAAAGCCTATATGCTATGCTAATGGTATTTGTCCTTCTCCACAATTAGTGTCTAATCGATCGGCGTATACGGCTATAACTATACTGTAAATATAGGTAAAACCAATTTGAATTATGTATTTGCAAGCTGCCGGCCAATGAGAATGCAGGATCAGAATGACAATACGGCTAACTACATACATATAAATAAAGCTGTCGGCTTATTTATGAAACAATTATCTAAATAAAAGCAGCCTTCTTGTGAATTCTTTATCGTTAAACCACAAATCCGCGGTTAGACAATATACGGAATATATAAACTAGTGGAGAAAACTCAAGGACTATTACAAAACACTCCGAAAAATAAAAAAACAGCTTTTAACTAAAAAACATTTCCTTAGCAAGAAATAAGGTTGAAAAGTTAGTCAACCATCATTTAAGTCATAAGGAAAATACGGAAGGGAACATTACACATCTCAGTACTGGGTGTAGTCACCATTAGCAGCCAGGCATTTTCGTGCAGCGTTGGCGCATCGTGTCCATAAGGGTTCAGAAAACATCTTACGAAATAGCCTGCCCCTCTTGGTGAAGGAAGAAAGTATGACTGTATAAGATAAGTGTACAGGTGAGTGTGATTGTTGTGTCAACCCTTCGGCAAAGGACGTCCCAGAGGAAGGTTAGGTGAATGGGTGAGCGATTTGGACAGTCATCCCGAAATGTGTTGCTGATGGTGGTCGACGGTCGTCAACAACACGTGCTCAATGTGGTCGGGCGTTGGCTGGCGTCTTGCAGCACTACAGCAATACCCAATGGACTGCAGAGTCGGCTGGATATGGGGGCGCACAATCCCATCCCGGTATCGCAGGCCGGTCAGTGTGCAGTGCTGCCAGCAAGGTCTTAGGAAATAAAAATGCATTAAGTGTTTTTCAATTTTTGCATTAGTGCTGCCAGCTAGGTCTTAGCAAATAAAAACGCAGAAAGGGTCTTTCAAAAGTACGCATATTTTAAGCTCTATCTTTCAAATTTTCTGTCATTTGTAGAAAGAGTAGCACTGATTAACCATAGTGTAACGTCTCTGTAAAGTATCATCAGGCACCGTCTTCTATTAGAAGGTTGGCCACCATAACACGCCAATTGTGCCTGTTCTCAGCTTTCCTTTTTGCAATCCGGCGTATGTCTTAATATGATCTCTCCAAGCTTCTCTTTGCCGACCTCTGTCCCATTTCCCTTCTTTTGTGCCTTCTAGAACCAAAGCAGGTAGCTGCCCTGAGAATCCTCTCATGACGTGCCCTACAAACTTCAGTTTTCTTTTGATCAGAATTTCAATTAAGTATGTGTGCCATGGGTGACGTGACGGGGAGGGGTTCTGCCTTTCATGCTGAAGCCACCCCAGATAATGTCAGAGTCGCCTCCGTAGCGATATCGTGCAGCGGTATCAATGAACCACTCCCCTGGCCTTTTCCATACACGGACCCCGCTGTTATTAAACGCCACAGTGACGCGGGACTCGTCAGTGCAACGAAGTTCTCATCCCTGACGTCTCGTCTACGTGCCATGCGTGAACTTGTCGATCTTCTTCGTGAAAACAGTCCAAATGTATGCAGATTTCGACGAATAGTACTTCCACCGACATTACCGTTTGCAGTATACGGTACATCAAATGCCGTCTCAGAGTGGTAGAAGTGACTGTCATATTGTGAAGAGCAGACAGAAGAAGATGTAGGTTATCGGCTCATCACGCCTTCTTGTACAACGAGGGCGTCCTGAACGGGTTCGATCTTCTACGCTGTCAGTTGCTTGAAATCTCCCGTAAAGCCTTTGAATGACAGAATGGAATACTCCCAGACGACTACATTTGCCACCTCACGAGCTTATATCCTTTCCTAAATCCACACTAGAGCCAGACCACGTTCAAGGATGCTGAGTCACCGTAGTTTTGAATGGTTTTCAAATGCACAGAAATGTTTTTTCAGAAACGAGATTTATAACGTCAATCACGGGTGAACATTATTAGTGATAATTGTTCTTGTACGTCCATTACGAATGAGTATGAGTTATCGACCCTAATAAGATTAGGAAAACGTTTGGGTAAACTGGCAATGTTGCATGTGATGCATGGACACAGCCAGTCAATTTGTAAGCCCTTTACAGATCTCGGGTGCTTAGAGTATCTTTGCTGGTAGGCATGCAACCCAACCCAATCCAAGAGAGCTTTTCCGTCTGGTTGGCTTTGCTCTGTAAGTTTCTTACTGAATTCAAAGGGGACATGTGTTAGCATAAAGCATTACCAAAATTCACTGTGGCCTGGCCTCACTCAGCTGCAACAGCATGCATCCGAATGTTTGCTGACTCATAGTTAAGATGGCTCCTAACTTTTGAGTTTTGACCACTATAGTTTATATATTCCGGCAAAATAATGAATCACCGTTCGATAGTAATTTTCGGCCTGGTTGTTTTTCCATTACTTACCAACTGGACACACCGAGAAAGAGACTATCTAAACTTACCAAGAGTAGAAATATGAGTGTAGCACAATCATCAATGCTAAAATATAATACAGAGTTAGACAGCACAAAATAAAAGTAAAAATCTACACTATTTCAAAAAGGGTATGTTTGTGGTCCAATAAAAATAAAAAACGAATTGTATTCATCACCATCAACCGAGTAATGTCACATAGCATTTCTTTTGGGCATGTGCCGCAATGTGTTGGATGCGCCCCCCCACACACACACACACTACTTATAAGTAGAAAGCAGGGATTTTACATGAATTTCGGCGCAATTAGCCGGCTCAGAAGGATAGTGCATGTTCGGATAAGTTTGTTCACGTTCGGGCAAGTCGTTCACAGATCGTGCAACAAATTGATCTAACTTTACGATACTTCGACATTAGACTACTTATAAGTAGTAAAATGGAGATTTTATTACAATTACATTCCATGCGCCAAAAATTATTGAACAATTATTAAGTATATTCGCGCGAGCCGCACGAAGTCAGTTAGGTAATCGGCGATATAGTATCATGATTGCTATGCTTTATTTTGGCCCACCAAGATTACCTGAACATAAACAATTAAATCTTATAATAAAGAAGAAGTGGGGTAGTGGTTTGACGCTCGCTGATTGGATACTTGCTGTATCTGTAAGGCGATTATCTTTCGGTAAATTAAAAGACATTGGATTATATTCGATTCTCCATGCTGGATAACATAGAAATTCACACAAACTTTAAAAATCGATTTAGATAAAGCCGAAGTACTTAGTATTACCTTTTTACACTACATGTAGGATAATTCCGGTAAGTCTTGGAAATATCTCACACACTCGGAGACGTCTAGAAACACGGCCACGCGCATTTCCTAAATTATGCATGCATTTGATGGCGAAAGATTTCCGCGTTGAGGGAGTGTAGACTGTCGAAAAGGCTTACTACTAACGATTATTAAGGAAGTGTGACGACTCCAATGTGCGCGTAACAAAAGATTGGGCTGAGCTACTCAGTTAATTAGCATCACAATACAAACTTACGTTTTTGAGGGCATTGTTTCCGGCAAGCAAAATACTATCAGGACGCATGCCATTAGCGTCGAAGTCCCAACGACAATGCCCGGTAAAACGAAAGGAAATTTCTGAAAAAACTGTGGAGACGACTGCGCCAGAAAACTATTGGGATACTGGTGCAACGGATCGGCTAGGGAACCTGAAAGATGCAGTATTATTGCAGGGAGAATATGGAAGGCATTCATTCAAATCGTGAGGCAAGAAATGCATCTGCAGTATTTGAAATTTGAATAACTTTGTTTAGAATAACGGAATAGTTAAGTCCATAGAAATAGAGTCGCCTTCTCTTCCCTAGAACGAACATTAGCTATCAAACACATACACAGAGCAACGGCACCAGTCAGCCTTGGGCTATTCAAGGATACCAACAATGTATCCCTTGATAACCAAATAGGCAATATTAAATGATGTTTTGCAG
>JAUYWV010021120.1:0-25687 GCA_032274565.1 Nematoplana nigrocapitula
AATCTCCTCTATTCTTACATACTCAATAATATCAATCGTTGGAAAAAGAACATATGCACACTCGTGACCTCGCAGAAACCTTTCACCACTCTTGGCGAAAACCTTCTGCTGATCACTCGATGGCATAATGTACTATTTCTTCAACCCTTAGTTAGAATAGACACATTCCTAGTTTCATTAAAGACTCTGAGCACATTCAAGACATCATTTCACAAATAAGTCTTTCTAATGACACAATTATTTTTTCTTTAGACAATGAATCTTTATATATAAATATTCCCATTTTTCAAGGTTTATCCTGCATTAAAAAAATTCATTCGTATTCAGATCCTCTTGTTTTTCTTATAGTCTTCTTACACTCTTCTTTAATTCTTCACACTCTTTTATTACAGTCTTTTTTAATTGCTCAATTGAATCTTGTGTATCTTGCCCCTTCCATTGCCACTTCTAATATTTTAATTTTTGTCCCAATTAATTATTTGATTACTTTTAGTTTAATTTTATCTTATTAAATGCTCTCGTTAATATAGACCAATTTATGTTATTTTTACTAATTCTTCCCTTCAAGATCAAATTTGTTTTAATATCTATCAAATATTAAATAATAGTCCATCAACAATTACCATCCATTTTTCTCTAATCGACATTCAATTAATTATCATTTTTCATTTTGTGGCATTCAAACATTTAATCTAAATTCTTCCAATATTGAAATTACCTATGCATAATCTACACGGCGATGCATTACCTGTCTTAACATCCACATTTTACCCATAAATTGTAATTTTCTGCCAAAATCTATATCTTTTGTTAGTCCTTTCTCTCATTTTAATGCTAAATCCGTCTTTCATTCAAATCAATTTGCTCTTTTGGTTTTTACTTATTCTCGTATTTGGTAATTTTACTTACCTTTTTATTTATTATAATCAATTTTATTGTGTCTGTAAATGAGTTTATTGATTGTGAATTATATTTTAGTATTTGAGCAATTTTAATAACGTTTTATTATTTGTATAGTTAATTTTTAAATTATTAAATTATTATTCTTAAAATCAATTTATTAAATATTGTTTATTTTTATCTGTTGATAAAGTCGTGTAAGCAAATGCGCTGTAGATATTTAATTTTAGTACAATGTTTTTAGTGCGTCAGTGGACATCAATTTTAATTACAATTTGGAGTTACTTTTGTTAAAATATGTCCAGCATGTGGCGCAAGCTATTTTCTATGCAATTGATTAGATAGCAATACTTATTAATCTTACTGTGAAGGAAAGCAGTATCAATAAAGTAAGAGGACTTCTTGTTGACAATTTTAATCCGAGCAGACAACCATTCACTGGAGTTATTTTTAATACACATTGTAGAGTATGTCAATAAAGCTTAAACCTTATTGATGTAATGTTTTTTTTCCATACGAGGCATGGCTTGTTTGGTTAATATTATTTCAATAGCTTTTGCATTCTCATATAATGCGCATATCTGTTATTATATCGTGTGTTTCCTTATTTTTTAGGTCTGGTGACAAATCGGTTCCCGCGCGGCTGGAGCGAAGCAAAGGCAGAAGGGTCTAGACATCAAAAAGGAGAAAAAATGATTTTTTTATTGTACATATGTTTTCAGCCTTATGTAATGACTAAATCTCACTAATTGCTTGTGGATTTAAAATTTGTTATTTAAAAAGGTCGGATATAGGGAATTGTAACTAGTGATTTACAACAATAATTATTACTAGTACTTGTTAATTTAAACGTACTTTGTACATATTGCTATAGCATTAACGGGTGTTAAGATTATAACTGGTTTCGTATTTCGTAAAAGTATTAAGAGGTTGTCAGTAAAACCTATTTCTCCTTAATAAAATGCATAGGTTCTTGCATGTAATACTCAGGTCTGCATAATAGGTTGCCTAAAGTGATTAAGATAACTTAGACTTACCTGAAATACCTAAATCTGCTTAGGAGGTGGCTTTAAATACTTAGAATCACCTAAGGCTACCTAGCTTGACTTAATAGGTGACCTACCATACCTGCGTTTACCTAATAGCTGACCTACAATACCTGCCTTTACCTAATAGGTTACATACAATACCTGCGTTTACCTAATGGGTGACCTACAATACCTGCGTTTACCTAATAGGTTACATACAATACATGCGTTTATCTAATAGGTTACATACAATACCTGCGTTTACCTAATAGGTTACCTACAAGTTCTTGGAAAGCAAAACAGGTGACTTATTAGGTCTCCTGTCAGTATGTTAGGTTTCGATGCACTGGGATGGAGTACTAACTGTCTAGGTAAATCGGTAGAATTTCGGTGGATTTTAGCACTGAATCTAATTAGAATCTATTTCGACTGTAAGTTGATTTTATACTAATTGTCTACCTAAATTTGTGGATTTTAGGTGGATTTTATCACAGATCATCTAGCTAGTATCTATTTCGATTTTTAGTGGATTTTATGCGAATTGTGGACCTAAATAGGTGAATTTATGGAAACTGTCGACCTAAACAGGTGGATTTTAGGTGGATGTTTTTGGAAATTGTCGACCTAAATAGGTGGATTTTATGAAAATTGTCGACCTAAATAAGTGGATTTTAGGCGGATTTTCTGCAAATTGTCGACTTAAATAGGTGGATTTTTAGTCCATAATCTAGCTAGACATCGCCGGGACACTTGTCGACCTAGTTTCTAGCTCGTCATTTCTAGCTAAAATCTAGCTCTCATTTGCCACTGGGATTCAGCCTCTAATTAAGCGATTTTGACGTTCCACTGCTTATTGTTAAAAAAATCCAAATGTATATTTATCCGCTAGTAGTCCGGATAGCACTGGACCGGTGGCTACGCCCCTGATCTGGAATGACCAGTATCCAACTGTTCATTCAACAGTATAAAAAGCTTATATATTGCTATTCTTTTGTAGAGAGCGCTGGTCTAGTGGTAAGAGCGTTGGATTCACAATCCAGTAAACTCAAGTTCAAACCAGCTATGTGCTCTCGGAAATAGAAAACTATAAAACGCTGCATATAATGATAAACATTATTAAAAATATGATTATGACAAAAGCACAACACAATTATTATCTAATTAAACAATTTATTTGAACTGTTGGTTTTCAAGGTCAAATTAACATTTACTCTTAGCCGCGATTAATAAAATAATTTATTGGTTACTGTTGTTATACAGTAAAAAATGGTTCATCCAATAACACTCAACGATTTGGGATTATATATTTTCATTCTTATTGTGCTAATAAACCCTGGTAATATTGCATGATATTCATTTTACAAATCCATTGATTATTCGTTTTTCTATTTTATAATAATTGGCACTGGCGTCTGGCAGTAGCCAGTATTTATTATGAATATGAGACTGAGTCTGAGTGCATCTTATCTCTATTTGAAATATCATGTATAGCTCATATTTAAAGAATTAAATTAATAAAATTTTGTTTTTAGTCACAGATTTGTGTAAACATGGGTAAATTATTCAAGAATTATAATATTAATAATATATTATATTTATTATTTAATTTATAATTTATATTTATCATATAAATATTCGTTATTGGCTGCCTTAAGCAAATTTGAACCATTTGCCAAATGTTGCAAACTCTAGTGACACATTTTACAAAAACATTTGGTGCTTTTATTGTTTTCGACCTCTAGCAGAAATTGTTTTAAAAATGTTAAAAATTATATTGGATCAAACAATGACTAAATTTACTCATAGCACCTCCTTAGCCTTGATAATAAAGTTATACTAAATAAAAAATGACCTAAATTCACTCATATACCCCCTTAATAATAAAGTTATATTATATAAAATGAGGCTTGAATTCACTTATGGTACCCCTTAATAAAAAATAAAAAAAAGATTTTTAGATAATTAATTTAATTAATTACTACTATTTCACTAGTGACTAACAAATTTTCCAACTAGTATTTACTTTTAGGATAAACATTATTTTTAGTGTCTGAAATTATTTTATTTATTGACATTATTATACAATAAAATATTTTAGAAATATTAAAATCATTTCTCCGCATAAATGTTGATCTAATTATTAAAATTTATTTATATTAATTGTCAATTATGATTAATAAACTCATAGTTCATTTATACTGGAAATATATACCAATCCGGTGTATAATATATTTTCAAAATAGTGCTTAATTTTTGTTTACATTGAGTTATATTAAAATACCAAAAAACTATTCCTTATTAATAAATTTTTTTTAAAATAGTGAAAGATTTAGTAAAATACAAATAACTGTTGAAATTAGGACAGATAGTATATTTAAATAAAGTCCAATATAAATAAAAATTTAGGCACCATTTTTAAATATATTATTATTATATACTAGATTGGTATATTATTATCAAAACTAATTGACAGTGAATTTACTGTTATTAATTGACCATTAATATGAATACTTTTTAGACTTTAGTAATTATATTAATATTTATGCATAGAATTCAAATGTAATAGTTTTAGAATATTTATTTATATAACATATAGTGAAATAATTTCTGATGCTAAAATTAATATTTACCCACTTTTAGACTCAGTTAGTATAATTTTCCAAATTGTATTAAATCTTTAACTAATAAGCCCTTATCATCATCATCATCAAAGGCACTCTGATGAGAGTGTAGCCTCCCATGTGGCTTGACAAAACCTTTCTCTTTGCATTACCATTCTTCCCGCTACTTCCATTATTCCAAAGATATCTGTAATAGTCTTTTCCTACACATATCTAGGTCTCCCTCTTTTCCTCTGTCCTACTATGTACGCTTCCATAATTCTCTTTTCCAGCCCGTCATGTTACTTGATATGACCAAAGTAGGTAATTTGCTATTTCTTTACGTATTATAATAACTAATTAGTTTTTACTGATAGCTCATTTTTTATATTCTTATTTGTCCTTCTCTGGGTCCACGGCACTCGTAAGATCTTCTGGTAGCATTTATTCTCAAACACTGATATCTTCCTCTGATCTTATGTTTTTGAAGTTATCCAAATAACTTGTACCAAAAAGTGAAGGGGGCAGCCTCCCTCCCCAGTTCCAACACCCATTATGTGGCACCCTCTCGGTAATTTGTATATACTTTTAAAAGGTCTGGCAGCACAACTCAAGTCTAAAAGTTTTTTATAATGGATAAAAAATTAATAAAACATAAAAATAGAATTAAGTGTTAAGGTTAGGGTAATAATAATAATAATAATGGCTTTATTTATACCACTGCCTTTCTGTGGCAAATTACAGCAGGATTGTGATTAATTATATATAATGAAAATGCAAATCTAAGTTCATTAAATATTGTATATTTACAATAAACATTGATAGTGAGTTATTATTATTATTAATCTTCAAAATAAATAATTTGTAGTAATTAGATCAATATTTTGAATTTCCTTTTAATAGTTTTATGTTGATTAAAACTGGAAGTACGAACTGATAATAGTTCCAATTACTTTTAAAGATGGTTTGCTAAATAAGCCAAGAAATCTTTTAGGAATATACAGTATGTCAATAAATATGTTACTATATATAGCTTTAGTTTGCTATGTATTTGTGAACTGTCTGAATAGTTGACAAAGACTTCAAAGGTTCATGCCATTCACATTAAATACTACTTATTTGGAAATTTATTTGAGCAAAAACCATTTTTGGTTCTATTTTTTCAAAATTTTGAAGATTTCTTATTTATTATTCCTATTTGTCATTTTCCAAATGAATACTATTTCTGATCTTATTTACAAGGTCTTACATATATTACAAGTATTTAAATATCAAAAGTTAGCTATTATTATTAATTAATTATTACTAAATAAGTCTTTAACTAACTACTAAACTAAATTAATAATATTTATAATAATATCATCTATGATAAAATTAAGCTATATTCATATAGATTTTTATATTTTAAGCTAAAGTGATTCCAAATTACAAACTTTGTGGCTATTATATTTGTAGATCTTTCACTATTTTTACTATAATTTTTTCTTAAAATTATAAAATATTTAATAAATGTCAGTCCTAATACCAAAAAAAAAATTATATATCTTATATACTTTATAAAAACCAACACCATTATATTATTATTTAAAAATTTATTTATATATAATTATTTTTATTACAAAAATTAAAATTAATGTACAGTATAAACACTTTTTTACATTCATAACAATATATTAACTTTTAAAAGATTTTAATATAAGTAATATAAATGTAACAAATATTATTAAAATTAATATAATGAAATATATAAATCTCTTATAGCTTTAATATTTTTATTTATAATTAATTAATAAAACTGACAAATAATATATAATGAAATTTGGTTATTTCACCACTCTTTGGGATATAACAAATGTGGCTTATTATACTTAGTTACAAATTAGCAATATTACCTTATGATATTATACATTAGATCAGGGATTTTTAAACTTGACAAATTGTCAGTATTGCTGATTTAAGCATGTGGTCAAAATTAACTGAGTTTCACTATATTGAAATATAAAATATTTATTGATAAAAATATAATAAGTAAATTGTTTTTATGTAAATGTTTTTATGTCAAAATTTATATAGTAGTCCATGATGTTATACTTCCATAGAAAAAAAGACAAACGTAGTATTATAATAAATAATAATTTTACATATATCATTTTATTACCTTTTATAACAAAATATTCTTATAAATATAGTAACTTTTTATTTACCTTTATTTACAATTTCATCTATATTTTTTATATCATAAAAATAGTAAAGATACTTACTTAATGTATAAGCAATATTTAAACATAATATTTGGGATAAAAATGTTCTACTGTCCTTACCTTACCTGATATTTTTATTTTACACTTTATACCAATTTTGATAGTAATATACATTTATATAAACTATTATAAATCTTCTATTAAATTTTCTACTGGCTTAATTTTTATCTATATGATATATTTGATTTATTAAATGTTTTTATTTTTAGACTTTTTGTTGTATTGTTTTCTCTAAGGTGCTCAAAATATTTTTTCTTTAGGACAAACATTTCCTTAGTCTTGCAATGAACTACATTTTTATTTTATTTTCAATAAAAATGACTGGTGTTATATGAGTAAAACTAAACTTTACCTTTGTTTAATATTTATGAATATTTCATCACTAGTTCATTTATTCTTCTATGAGATTGCTTTTTATATTCCGATAAAATGAAAATGTATATTTTTATGAAGTTAAACATACGAGTTATTTATTAAAACGGTTGGTTCATTGTATTATATGTTTTAATTTTTCTATTTAAAGAGAACCATTTCTGTTTATTACTTATTCTGTCTTTATTTTTATATATCTATTATATGTAGATTTTTCTTGCAATTCAGTCACATATGAAATTTGTATATGTCATCTTCTTCTCATATTTGCTATCATTTAGATACTTCCATTACTAATTTAAATAATTTCATAAACCAACCTGTTTGATATATAAATACTTAAGGCTGTATATTTGTATCATCTTAAAAAGTATTATAATTTAGAATTAATTGGTGATTTGCATCTTTTTAGTTTTATTGTATATGTACTTTGATTTAAACATGTTGTCCAAATAGACTACGTTGATAAAGAATAGGCATTTGAAAACCAAATATGTAATGCATGTTAGACCACCAGAGATATTCACAATATTTATTATAGACAATTCTTTGTTGTCTACCTGCAACCATTATGAAACAACAATAAATTATAAAACAAATAGCAGTTGAAAACTATGATGGGTATTCTGAAAGAACATTATTTAAACACATGTGATATACAATAAACACTTTTATTTATGAGTTAAATAATAAACAAAGTGAACAGTCTTTTGTTTGTTGTTATGGCCATAATGTGAACATCTGCATCCACCAACCACACATGCCCTGCTCCAAGGCCCCATTTGTGTTATCTGAATGCAGGTGATGAAACTTGATTCAATCAATGTAGGAAAACATGGGGCTGATCAAAGATGTGATTATTCTATGACATCCAACTTAAGTTCATTGCAGATTAGATTCTTGTGGGAAAATATTTCCCTATTTTCATTATTTGGTTGCAGATTATTTGCTTTTGTCCTTCATAAAATGTTGCCATCTTTCATCCAAGTTCATGGTAGCAGAACTAACTAAAGGTAAAGAAAAGATGATGGGCTAGAAGAATAGGTGTTACAAGCTATTGTAACCTGAACATATGGCACCTAAGAAGATTCTTAAGAAAAATCACTAACAGAAAAATTATTACGTGTTAATTTCTTTGTGAAAGACAGACTACGTTGAAGAGATATTATTGACCTTAATTAAAAACAAGTTAAGTCCTGATTTCCAAATAGGGAGAGTTATAACTGAAATTTAGAAGCAGAGAAGACTAAGAGTAGTATGCACAAACAAAAAGTCATAATACCTACATAGTAAGTGCTTTTGCGAGCATGACAGGCTGACGTTATGTGCTCCACGCGCCCCCTTTTATTTTTTAGTATTCGGAAATTTGTAGCGCCGTTTGGAAGTTCTTTAGTTGCTTTACCGTTTTATATATTTTTATATTTATTGTTGTGTATTTACCATGTTATATCTTACTTTTTGTTCACTAAAAGTAGTTTTTTACTAAATAATTTTATAATATGATTTTCGGAAATTTGTGCATTCCTGCATCCCTTTTTAAAATCCTGTATCCGCCACTGCTAGTAAAAGTATGAACCTCTCAGCACACCGATGTATGATTCACTAAGGATAACTTATAACTGAGCTGTGATAGTGTGACCTGAGTGCTGCCATATGATGTACATGAGTTATTCTCACAAATAGCGTGCTTTGTTGCATCAGTGTTAATTTATTTTTGTTGTATAAGCATTTTATGTTTCCTTATTAGTTGAACTTTATATTCATGGATGAGCCATCGAAAGTGTTTTTATTAGTATTTTAAAAGAGAGTTGTTATTTATTGAAAATGGAAATACAAAAGAGCTACTAATGTGAAAAGAGTCGGAGTGGAATGATGTATGTAATAGACTTTTTGCTTCAACTGGAAAATCCTTTACATTTGAACTATTGAACAGTTAAAAAAGAAATGGAACAATATCCAGTGTCGCGTAAAAGAGAATTCTCGCAAGCGCAGGATGACAGGAGATGGATCCAGTATCCCAATTTAACTGTCTTTGAGCGTAGACTTGCATCTCATAATCCATTACAGCAAAACGGATGGAGAAGTTTTCTTATACACGCTTTATAGAGGCAATTATAAAAAACATATACAGCCTAGTCACCTCTATTCTTAATTAGGCAAAAAGCAAGTAGGACCTGGACCTGGTAAGGCCTTCTGCATACCACTAGTAGTCGTACTAGGTCTCTGAAAGTATGACTAGGTAGTATAACACCTAATACCACCTTTGTGCGTACCACTGTAAGTAAGTATGCAATGCACAAGTAGAAATTGAAGTTTACAATGAGAAATTAGAAAATAAAAAAATGAAGGAAACCGTTGGACTATAATTGTTGGTGAATTTAATATTACAGCAGAACAAAATGATATGATTTGTAAACTTCTGAAAGCCAAATTCCCAAGAGTCAATGATAAACTGTCTACATATCTATAGCGCTGAAAAATGGGACAATAGTAAAGGAAGAAGTGAAATGTTAGTTATCTAGATGAATAATACCTTATGCAGACCCAGTTATGGCAACTCGACAATTTGTTTAGAGAATTTGTTGTTGAAAGAGGTTCACCAAAAATCTTTTGATAAATGCTGAAATAAGAAATATCATGAGCTGTCAGAGGATAAAGAGAATAGTAATCTAGATTAGCAGCTAATTCAAATGTTTTATCCATAGACTATAAATGTTTAATTTGCGAAATCGGAAATTATCAGGTAGCAATACTTAATTAATTAAGGAAATCTGAGGCAGATGCAACTGAATGTTTCAAAATATACAAAATTTGGTATTAAACGAAAATTGTGCGTGCTATCATAGACTCTTTTGTGTATTATTGGGATTTTCAAATGAAAATATTCTTGGAATTATCGTAATATGCATTTTCGTCTGACACAGCATACGCATGCACACTTTTACATTTGAAATTAAATGGGGGAAAACATTAACACAAGAAGAAAGAGTGAAGTTAATTGTAATGTTCGAACGTAAAAGTACTTCCAGCAGATCAGTCCCACGAAGATTTAGCGAACAACATCATGTAGATAGACCTCCAATTAATCGAAGCACTGTGGAGGGAGGTTATTCAAACGTTTTAAAGAAAATGGAAGTGTCCATGTCAGTCGACCCGAGGAATACCAAAAAGTTCTACCGATGAAAGAACCTCAACAGCAGTATGGGCACATCTTGAAATCAGACGGAAAACTTCGACAAGAGGGTTGTCACTGGAAACTGGAGTCTCCAGGTGCAATATTCAGCGAATCCTACACGAGGATAAATTTCCATTCGGACAAGGTTATCCAAATTGAAGAACGACATGGAGATGACAGCGATTGATGTTTAGAATTTTGCTAGTGGCTCCACCAGCAATAAAATATCATAGTCATAAATGAGCTTTATACCCATTAGACCTTAAAAGGTTGTAATTCCTCTAGGGCCTAGAGTTAATATGATGCAGATCTCTAGTTCCATATACACATGCATGATCAAGAGGATCCCTGCAAACCGCAGGAGGGCCCCGGCGGGCGCCCCCCCCCCCCAATCCAACAAGTGTTGCTACGCCCCTGAGTAGAGTAAACCTTTGCAACGTAAGCCTAGGGAAAAGGTATTTGCATCTATTCATTAATTATTGTTCTTGATAGTGAGACTCAAATTATCAAAAAGTATTGAGATACATTGTCCTAGTATGGCAATAGTACTTTTCCAATGACCGGTACGTTTCTTTCTTATTCATCAAATTTGATTTATATGTAATTGAATTTTTTTATTATTCATTTTTGTTGATTATTTTGAATCAGTTAACTCGCTAATAATTATAATCAACAGAAAACGTACAACAAAAATGAATTTTAGAAGAAGTCACTCCTGTTAGAAGTGCTAAGAAATAGGACCATTGAAAACGATTTTTAGTTTTATATGTCAATCTCAAAGATCAGAAACCGAGTGAAGAGAAGTTTCTGCAATGCTTTGATCGTTTTAGAAATGTGAAGAAACTATAGTCTAGGGTACGAGTTAGTCAGTATATTCTATGATTAATCAACACTACCAATTACAATTTGGACAAAAATTGCAAATGTATCCAAGATTAACGGTGTTATTAAATTCAGTTGACGCTGATTATGCTAGGAAAAGTGCTATAGTGTATTTTCTAAAGAGCAAGTTCTACAATTTGTCTTCAGCTCCAGATACTCATATGAATACTGCAGAAATTGTCTTAGCGTTTTGTAGTGGTCTGAGGTAATAGTTTGTGTGAGATCAGATTAATTAAATAAGAAATAAGCATAACTATACGTACAGTATTGTCAAATTTTTCATGCAACGAGAAGTTGTTCGTATATGGACACGTATTACGTTCTAACGACTGCAGGCATGTAAAAATGGACTTTCCATGTGTAAGAAAAACTATGTGCCAGAAATTCATATTGAGTATTTCGAAAATTTATATTTTATATTAGTCGAGGAAGAAAAATCACTTCTCATAATGTCAAGCTTTAAGTCAGGATGTTCGATATACATGATATACATACATGTATATAGGTGAATACCCGCGCCCTATATGGACGGAAAACAATCATGCATCAAAGTGCCACTCGCTACCATAGATCAACATAACAAGAATAACAAACAAACATAGCGCCCAACAACATTAACCAAAACATATACTACAGCTGTCCCGCCTGTCCGATCCAAATTTGCCACCGCGATCCTCATTCTGTTTGGATGTAGCATTGCAGTAAGCACCTACTAGAGAATTCAAAATTCCAGAAATGAATGCGACTATTAGTGGTGTTTTAAACGATTGATGGGGGAATAATTTTGACCAGTCTACGTGACTCTCAGAAGGACGTTGACATAAAATTTGCCGTACGTTGTACGATTTCCGCGTTTGAACGGCCATCGAGTTCACACAGACAAACACAGAGAATTACATTTATGTATATAGATAACCAATAACGTTTTCGCCTTTTGTAATTAGCAACTTTAGTGGATTTCATATTTTGAAATATTCCCTTGGATTCACATTACCGACAAACAACTTTCCATATAATTACATCAAATGAAGTTTAAAACTAATCCTCCGAATAAATCCGGTCGCAGAGACTGGACGAGAAAGATCGTATAGTAATCACTACTATACGAATTACATAACAATTGCAAATCGCCATTTATTTGTGTTCTATTGATGCGCCCCCATTGATTCGCTTTTGTATTTGTCATTTCAATTATACGGCATCCGTCGGCATTGTTCCACAGTGCTCACTTCATTAACTGTGCGGCGAGTTTTCAGTGCCATCCAGTTGACTATATGACGGCAGAGCAAGCGCCTCTTCTACAGTTGAGACGATCCCCGATCCTTTGACTGTCGGTTTGTGAAAATTGCTATCGTCCTGCCTTGCCTGGCCTTTCTTCTCGCAGCACCATGGCTGGCCCCTTTGTCTGATTGAACTAAGCATTAACAGCCAGTGATGGGAACGGGTTTTAGCTGTCTCCCCGCGGATTTACGCCTTTGCTGCCGTTACGCCAACGCCCCCATGCAAGTGACGCAGCACGAGTAGCTCAAACATCTGAGCACACGGGAGTGGAGTTGTTCATTTTTGATTGACCTTTTTCTGATAGCTTCTGGGATGATACACGTTTTGATTGCGGTTGGGTTGGATGGTGACGTAAGCTTCAAAATGGTGACTCACGAGTGCGCTTTTTAAATTCCCTCCCCTTTCGCGAAATCTACAAAAAACACCTGAAATTGTTTTTACTTTCTGGCATTCAATTATGCTCTTCTGTAGCGTATTGTTACGTTTATATTAACGATGATTTTGTACTGCTATTTATGTAAAATGGATAACGTTTCAAAGGCCGACCAAAAATGAATTAGAAATTGAATTTTGAAAAAGGGTGCAAAAACAGCATAAGCGAAGAAATGATTTGTTGTCTATCATTTTTCTATTTTTGTTGTTTTCATATAGGGAATTCTGTCCTTCGAAACAATGACAATATTTATACCTATTTACCCAGGTTTTTTCACTTTGTTGTTTTCTGTAGATCCATAATATTTTTAGTTTTTTATTACTTTCTAGTTCATATTCAATCATTTTTATAAACTGAATTTCTTATTTATCCCCTATACAGGTAATTCAACTACATCCAAAGAAGAAGTTCAGGTTATTGAAGGGAACCGACTAACAATTAACTGTCCGGCTGTTGAAGGTAATTTTGGTATTTACTAGCTGTTATATTGTTGTTTATTTAAAAAAACTAAATTTATTACAGTTCAAATTGATCTACCTACAGTATATTAGTTTAGTACAGCCTATGACACTGAAACGTTGGCAGGAAAATGTTATTTAAGTTTTCTATACTCTGTCTTGTATCTTGTATACTACGAGTTTCATCATTGCAGTCACGTAGAACGCGTTTTCTGATTTCATTGCAAAAAGAAATAGAAGACACACGTATTTTATATTCGGCTTCGTCTTATATGGAATAATCTGTCTTTCTAATTCTTAACTAAATATCCTGCTTTTGAAAAGCTAAGCCGCTCGCTGACATGCAATAGAAGCCACCATGGAGTCGTAAACTCCGCTCGACTTTTTAGCACAGGGAGATAGAAATAGCAAAAGAGTAGAACTTCCCTACCTCCATTTATCATTCCTCTTTAGAGGGACTACGCATCTGGCCAAAATTGTTTATAGTGCGCGCAGCGCCGCTTCAGATGTTCATAAACATTTTTTGTAAAGCTTACTTCTTTTATGATTTGCTCCATACTCAACTGATATAAAGTTTGACTGATCCATACATACAGCCTAACATCCACTGGTGAGCAGCCTCCACTATATAGCGGGTTTCGAGATCAGCTGAAGAGAAAGAGAGGGAATAAGAGAGAGAGAGAGAGAATGGAACGAGAGTTGTAATTGACTCTACGTTCTGGGACAACGGGAGTGTGCTTTATTGACAAATTCAGACTACTGTAGAATGGTCACGGACCACTAGTGTCCATAGCTTAAATGTAATTTCTCGGTTTTCTATCGTCTACAAAGTAAATATAACAGTATTATATCTCCACAAACAGGTTGTTAAAACCAGAAAACTACTGCCTGACCCACTGCGGTATTTAAGAAATAACACTAACAAAAACGTATTCATTTATATCGGAAAGGTTGAAAAACCCAGGTTATCGTCGTATATAACTTTGTAACGTAACTGGTCGAATAAACTGCGTTTGTATCTTTGTCAATTGTTTTATACTTGTTCTGTTTAGTGACAAACAGCGAATACGCCTGTGTTCTTTCCGCCGAAGGAAAATGTGTCGCAGTTCGTGGGAAAAAAATTAGCTCAGTAGATCCCACGGTACTTCCATTTGCCCAGTTCAAATGGCAAGAGGAAGGCAGTTTCTTCCAATTTGAAATTGCCAACGCGACTAGAGGCATATCTGGAAAGACTTGTGAGTTTGGGTATCCATTCGATGTATAATTATTCATGATGAATTCTAAATGAATGTTTTTCTTGATGTTTAGTGCGTTGCTTAAGAGCTGAAAAAATGTGTATTGGGGAAGTAAAAGAAACACACACAATTACTATCAAAGTTTTGAGTGAGTTTTGGCACATTATTTAGTGATGTAGCCTTATTAGACATCGTCTTCATATATACTAGCCGATTAAAGTTATGCAATTTTTTTTCCACAAGATTTGATGAACTATTAGTTGATCAAATGAGTTTTGTTTGATGTCTCAGCATAATTTGTATGTGTAGCTATTGTATTACAACATATTTTCACATGAATTAATTATTGATGTCAATACAATTTTAACAAATTGATGAGCGGTTTCGTGATTCGTGAACTGTCTGTTTAAATATTAAATATTGATTTGAGTATCGTTTAAAAGCACGAATAAATTAATTTTTTTCGTAAATCAACTCGGCATATAAGGTAAGCCGTTTGCAGACTGAGGATGAGCCCGACTCCGCTGCAAACCCCATGGGATGCCAAGGCTCGACAATTTAACGCCTCCTGTCGAAAAAAAGAACAACCGGGAATTTTGCTGATCGTCCCAGGTCCGACCGTCCAAGAGTCACAGCTCCTGCCCATGATCGAGCCATCGTTCGCAGCTTTCCATTGAATCCGTTTGAGATGGCAGCTGACGTAACTAGGAACATCATATGGACCCAGGACCCCAGATCAACGAACACAGTGAGACGCAGACTCGCACTTTCAGGAATACACTGCTGCCGACCTCTCAAACGTATCTTACTGACAGCTCACATTAGACGCGCCAGAATGACCTTTTCCAAAAATCACGTGAACTGGAGCAAACACAATTGAAGGAAGGTCCTCTTCAGGTGTCGATCCTGACAGCAGGAGGATCCGTATTTGGAGAGAGACTGGCCAGCGCTTCAACAAAGCCATCATGGTATGGGATTCCAACGACGGGGTCGAAGGAAAGAGGTCAATGCTGAGCGGTACGTAGACAATTCGTCCGACAACAAGACTATACAAGGCCTCACCTGCACGAGCCAAGCAAGACGCTTTACAACTAAACAACATCACTTTGCTGCCCCATTCAGCGAAATCCCCCGACAGTCCTGAACATGAAAATGAACACAGGACTTTAAAACACTGCCCAGCTGCCGGCGTCAACAAATTCCCCAATTGAAAATCAACAATCTTGCTATGTCTATGCACCACTATGCAGTGGTGAATTCTGTTCTTTAACTCTAAATTCAAATTTCATGTTAAATTTCTTGATTAATTTTGTTTTTTACTTGTTCAATAAACCATTTAGAAAACTCGACCAAGTATTACTCGGATAACTTTAGTCGGCTAGTATACCTGGTGTCTCCAAAAAGTGTCCTAAACTAAATGCTTATACCTCCGGAAATACTGCATATATTCGGATAAAATTTATATCATTTGAAAGAGAACTTCTGTAAATTTTTAATGATGAAATTATATTTTAAATATCAATTTGAATTAACCAAGTAATTTATTTAATATAAATTTGAAATTATGCAATGAGTATTTTTAACGTTATTTGGAAAAATGAAGTTAAACCAAAAACAGTCGATTAAAAATAATTGGATTTTATTTTGCTAATAAGAGATCACCCATTATCGCAGCCAGATCGTTTAATACGTTGAAGCTTAACAACAACGTACACTGTCCCAATGCTCATTCGAAAGACGTCCAACGTATAACATTCGCAGACACTGAGAAAAAAGGTTAGGTTTTAAAAACCAATAAAGGAAATAGCGGGCGACCAAAATCAGCAAGAAATGAACATAATAATATTTGTGTTTTAGGACACATGACGGAACTCAGCGTTGCATATGGGAGAAAATCCATTCGTTAATGTGCCATTTCGCTGGATTTAGCGAAGTCCAGTGTCCATCGAATCTTAAGAAAAGATATAAAACTTGACCCGTATCGTCTACTTCTTATCCAGGGTTTATCGCAACACGACAAGTGGTTCCGTTGTGAAGCTGTTCGTGTGTTTCAGGAAACACTTCCTCAAGATTTAAGCCTCTTCAATTCTTCTCTGAGGAGGCAACATTTTACAAAGACGGCGTTGTGAACCGATGGAACTGTCGTATTTGGATGTAATTCCACCCCGTAATCATCACACCATGCGTTGGCAAAATGATAAGAAAGTAATAGCATGTCTAATAAATGGTTGTTTAGACCGTATTTCTTTCCGGCTACTGTTACGGGTGAAGACTACCGGACCATTCTTCAGAAATTCTTTTATCCTGATTATTTGCAACAGCTACTCAAAGAAGCAATTGACAAAGCCTGGTTCATGCAAGATAGTGCCCACGGGTCTACTCACTCGTGAAGTCCTCAAAAACTTGTTTGATGATCGAATTGTCGGGCTCTATTTTAAGGTGGAGTGGCCACCACGTTCTCCAGATTTGACCCCCTGTGATTTCTTTCTTTGGGGATACCTTAAAAACCGGGTGTTTCAGAAAAAACTTGGACCTGTCACAAGCATTGAGAACTTGTGTGATCGCATCGTTGCAGAATTTGAATTGATGAATCGCATGGGCATGATACAGGAAGCAGTGAACTCATTTTATAGACGCCTTGATCCGTGTCTCAGTTTGGATGGCTCTCAGTTTGACATTTGTCACAAATAATTTATTATTTTGCTGTACCTTTTTTTAAACTTTTTGATTAAATCATTTTAGTGGAAACCTGTTTGTCACCGATATTGTGCATAAAATACGATATTCATAAGTTTACATAGTAAAACTTACAGAAGTTCTCTTTCAAATGATATAAACTTTATCTGAATCAATGCAGTATTTCCGGAGATATAAACAATTAGTTTAGGACACTTTTTGGGACACCCGGTATATTATAGTTTGAGTAACTGAATATCTGACTGAAAAATAGCAAGAATTTGATGTTTTCATGTGTGCGAAAACGGATGATGCTGTTGGTTCTATACAGTGTGTTAATTATACACTCATGCAGGACCTCCTGATATCGTCAAGCCGTTGGAGAAGACGGAGGTTGGGGTTCTGTTGGACAATACGAAATTGAAGCCTGTGGTGTGTGAGGCAACCAGCTCATCGGGCGATGTGCCTTCGATAAAATGGGTGAAGGTAGGATATTGCTATACAGTAGGACTGGATTTTGTTGATTACCAGGGGATTATAAAAACGATATTTTATGGAAAGCGTTCGTCCCAATAAATACTTCAGACTCTATTAATTGGCCTGCTTGTTATTTTGTGATACTGAACACTTTTTCTATTGTCATGAAACAAGTAAAATAAACGCAGATCTCTTATATACTGAGTCCGCTGGTCAGGGTTAGAAAGCATGGCCTTGTCTTTGTTAAATTTAAAATGCATGCAATAAATTATTCTATCCTTATTCGTTAAGAAGAAAATACTAGTCAAAGGGCAGTGCATGAAATTAGTTGAATATTTTTGAAAACCAATAAAATTCCGGCTATACCATCTATACAGAGCAAGAAAGACTGGAAACAGCAAAGCAATATAATTATCTTGGCACGTGGATTACCAACAATGGAAAATGCATCAGCGATGTTAAAAGACGAATAGGCAAAGCAAAGGATGATTTCTGGAAATCTAACCAAGCAGTTCTTGAGAGCAAACCTAAATATCTCTTTCAAGAAAAGGCTATTAAAAACATACATTTTCTCAATTATTGGTTATGGATCAGAAGACTGGACTTTTAGCAAGGAAGTTGAAAACAAAATAGAGCGTTCGAGTACTGGAACTATAGAAGAATCCTAAAGATCAGCTGGACAGGAAGGATAACGAACTAAAGGGTATTACAAATGATGGTAACGCAGGAAATTCTAGTAAAAAACCTAAAAGAAAGAAAACTACGACTTGCAGGTCATCTCCTGAGAGGTTCCGGGGGGGGGGGGGTTTGCTCAATCTGGTTTTGGAAGGTACCATCAATAGAGAGAGAGAGAGATCGAGGAAGGCGCTCACGGCCTCTAGAGTGGAAAGATTAGAAGGTTGCCAGAGGGTGATCCACTCAGGGCAAAAGCATTCGAGGTTACCCAGGATCAAAGACTGAAGTAAGCTGCTGGTAGACATGAATCATGGCAGCACCTCTCGGACAGAGTGCACCATGATGCCAACCTGAGGAAGATGAAACCACCGGATCGTGAACCTGTGAGGGCAGGCGACACGGACATCTCCGTCCGAGAGGAAATCCTCTGTGCCCTTCCATACAAGCCATGGACGTGTGCTAAATACATATAAGGTTAAATTCTTCCCTTACCTTAACAGCAGCGAGCCGGACAAAGACGCTCAACAATATCCGATCGGAATTCCCAAGTAATGTGGAAGTTTGGACTGACGGCTCGGTCGTCAGAGAAAGGGGTGCGGGAGCGGCCATTATCTACAAGAAAGACCAACCTCAAGCTATCTCGAAGGTAACACTATCTGCCGGATTCTTTTCGTCGAGCTACAGGGTGGAACTCGCAGACATTGGTGCCAGCCTTGACTTTGTCATCCGCTCAAAGAACGACCTGGGCCTGAGTGATTCCGGTGTACTTGTTTGCACTGACAGTCAATCCGCTATCAGGTGCCTGAGTGGTGGTCCTATCTCAGTGGACGAGCCTATCGTGGCGGATGTCTGGGAGAAACTACTCAAGCTCACGAGACCAATAGTCGGCATTGCCCCAACACAAAACATCGTCTTTCAGTACGTTGCAGCCCACTGTGGAGTCATCAGAAATGAAAAAATGATAAGGCAGCCACTGCAACAGCGTAGAGCCTTCACCATGCCAACAGCGCTATCAGTTACTGTACACCTCGATCAAAAGCCGCAGTTAAAAGGAAAGTCAGCGAAAATTGGAGCGGTTGTCTGTCACAAGGCACGGAGAGATTCCTGAGCATGGGCAAATCCCGCAGCAACATAGCCGACAAAGATCAGATGAGCAGGGACGACCAGAGCCTGCTTTCACAACCCTGGGCCGGCGAGTGCAGAGGGATCGGAAAGTTTCGCACCAGGATCGGTGTTACGGACAACAACACATGCCGCTGGTGTGGACACCCGGAGGAAATGGTTAGTCACCTGTTCAATGACTGTTCTGGCGCCGTCGTCAACATCTACAGAGCGCGTTTCAACATCAACGATGTCTCTGCTCTCCGTACGCAGCCGGTCGATGCGATTGGTTTTATCCCCTGCTGTCTCGGGCGCTCCAGCCCGTTCGCCCTTAGCGTTTTTTCCTCTTTCATTTTTCTCTTTTAAAACCCTGAACCGTGAGCACTCACCGCAGATGCGGGAAACAAAAAAGAGTCTGGGGTGACGACGTGACAGAATGGAGCGACAAAACATCTATAGGAGAAGCGAAGAGGACAGCCGAGAAGAGAGAAGCTTGACGTGGAATTGTTGCCAACCTTCGAATCGGATGATGATGATGATGAACGTAGTAGGTATACTGCAGATGGATAATTTAAAAGATGAAGAATAGACTTGCGTTGTAATATCACATCCATTTTTATTCATCACAATCCACCTAATCACCTAATAGCTCCGCCTGCCCTTAGTGCAACGATCCCTGTCCCCATGCAGCCGTCTTCTCGTATTGGAAGTAATCTTCTGCAACAGGCAAAGTACTGAATTGCCTAAAACATTTTTTCGGTTTCTCTCCCCCCCTCTCGCTTTACTTCTCTTTTCTTTTATCTCTCTTTCTTCAATCTATCTTCACTCTCTCATTTTCTCTTCGTCTTTTCTTTCTATATTACCCTCTCTTTATTATTTTATTTTCTCTCCTCTCACTCTCCCCTTTTTCTCTTCTCTCTCTCTCTGAATTTCTCTTTCCTCCGGGAGGTAGGGATGCTTGTGTGGCTCTTTGACCGGGAATTACAAAAACAGCAATCCCCTATTTGTTACCCCTTCCATTTGAGATATGCGCTTCTGATTCGCTGAGTTGCGCTCGGTACAGCATTCCTTCGTTTAATTCGCCAGAGTTATTGCCGCCATCAGATAATCAATGTAACACTTGGATCGGACTAGGTTGGATTGGGTCATTTGAATCAGAGGAGAGAAGTGTGTAATTTTCCCGAGCCCAATTGCTGGTTTTCTTGACCCCAATTTCATTAAATGATTCTACCGCCAGTTAGAGACTGATGGGGTGATAGTAAATCTGCCATCTAATTGCATTACCGTCCACTCCAACTGCCTGCAGATCACGCCCCCTGGGACTACGAGATGATTTGCCGCGCTTCTTCTTCAACTTCCTTACATTTACTTAGTCGAATTGCTGCTCTTACTCCGCCCATTGGATACGATTAGAACTTACTCTTCGAGTCTGTGAGCTTGAGTGGTGTGCGTGTGGCGGGAGAGCTGAATTTCGAGATTTTCCATGAAAACTTTGGTTGACTCTAAAACCCAATTGGTTTGTAAAACCTCTCTCTAGAGTCAATATTTTTCATCGTTTGGATATACTGACATAGTCGCTTTAGTGGCAGGGCTTCAGATCTTATACAACTTCAAACTATACCGATTATTTTGATATTCCGATGGTAATACACTTAAACTCGTGTATGTTTTCATAATATAGAATATCATTTTTTCCTGACAAAACAGAAACGCATGAAAACCCAGACTTCATGTGTATCTTCATTATATAGTCAGCGGCTTTCATTATCTGCTCTTTAATCTTACTTGAACAAAGTTGGCATTATACTTACAGTAGACTTTAAAGAATGAATCACAGAGGTTGTTGATTATATCTATAGAGAGGCGCTCAGTGGAGTTCATATGCTACGGACGGTTGGAGTATATCAAACGGTACGCGTACGAGCTGGAGGATTTCCGACCGTTTTAACTTGCACAAAACGTCCGGTTGGTACGCGTATCGTCAGATATACTCCAACCGTCTGCAACATACATATATTTATATCTCCCTTCCGCTTATCTTTTTGACTCATTTAAACTCTACTATGAAAAATGTCTAGTTTCAGATTAACTTGAAAGTCCAATTGTGCTTCTTTAGTTCCTAGACTCCTTTGTAAATGTCATACAAGTATTAAACGCGTCCGCTAGCTCGGAATGTAAACGAAAAAATACGACTAGCAATAAATATTCAAATCAAATGCCGTCACCATTTCCATGGAGGCATTACAGATCGCATATCAATAACAGGTATAAAATGACGTAAAGATTTTGCAGTCTTAAAAAGTGTCTAAAATCCAATTAAAACGGAACCTGTTTGTTTACTGGCTTGAGGCATTCGTGCAGGGTCTAATTGTCTCAACTGGGCAGTTTGCTGTGTGAGTGTTTCGTAGTGGCGTTCGCGAGATGTTGACGCGCAGTTGCCTGTGTCCTATTTTCGATACGATGCACTGTCATCCTCTTGGCAACTCGTGACTGAGAGCCAACAGTTGCGTTTCTTTTCGTTGTCTTTTTGTCGCGAATTTCAATCACTATGTCAGCTTTATAACTTGAGCGTAAATAAATTTCCAAGTCTGCTTGTATTTTCATTAGTTAACAAATTAATTAATACTTTTTAAAAAATTTGAAAATAACTGATTGTTCTAGAATTTTGCAGTCTGTTTTATGAATACGTTATTTATAAATGACAAATGTGGCAAATTTTATTCAAAATCAATATAATGGAAATTTTGAGATTTTGCGTATAAAGTGTTACAACAAATCGATCAGAAAATCAATAATGGGAAATGCAATATGATTATGGTCAGTGGTGATTTCATTGTGACGTAAGGTGTATAAAAGTGACGAATATTTTTGGTAGGCTCAAAAGGGCCTAAAACGACCCTTAAAACGAAAACTGTGGCACCCATGTGAATAAAAATAAAAATTGCATAGTGCTTGAACTGCCTCGCCATTCAAAGTCTGGGCACAAAGGTTTCTCAGCCAGGGCCCTCGGCCCCCTAGGGGGGCCACGGGACCTTCGTCGGGGGCCACGAGCATAGCCTGTTTTGGGCAGACTCGTCGCCCAATGTACTAATAATGTCGGTTTCACTCCATTAGAACGAATGGCCCCACATTATGTCCTCCCACTGCTCGCTATATAGATATAGGCTCTTGCATTGAAGACTCTACCTGCTCGTTTGATGATGGATGTTGCTGTCAAAATGATCAACTTCATTCGAGCGAGGGCTAAAAATCACAGGCTGTTCCAACTGCTATCAGGCGAAATGGGAGCGCAATTGTATGTGGGACTCCTTTATTACACCAAAGTTCGATGGCTCTCGAGGGGCAAATGCCTTTCTCTACTTTACGAACTCCGTGTTGAAGTGGAAATCTTCTTACGAGAAGCAGAAAACAACCTCCACGTCCAGTTTGACAGCGAAGAGTTCATGAATGATGCTCGCATACCTGGCCGATGTATTCGGCCACCTAAACGAAATGAACCTGTCTTTGCAAGTCCGTGATGTGACAGTCAATGACGTTAAAGACAAGCTTGCCGGACTCTCTGCTCGAATGTCAATCTGGCAGGCATGACTCAAAGCCGGGTTGGCTGCCCCGTTTCCTTTCTTGGACAAGCACCTCCAGACGAAAAATATAGAGTTACCCGTCGGCATCAGAAATTGCCTCATTGGACATCTTCAAACGGTTTCCGCTGAGTTCGGGTCTTATTTCGAGGACGAACCATTCCAAGTTCCGTGGCACAAAGACCCGTTCAGCACCGAAATCGATCCTATATGCAAGAAGAAGCAGAGGAGCTGGCAGAATTCAGCAAGAAGGCGTCCGTGATGCTCATTTAATTTGCCACGACGTATCTTTGCAAATCTGGGTTTTCGGATCTGGCGACGATAAAAGCTAAATACAGAAATCGTCTCGATGTCAGCAGTGACATTCGCCTTGCTGTGTCAAAGACTGCGCCGAATATAATGGACCTCATCAGACGAGCCCAAGAACAAGTTTCTCACTAATTGTGTTAGTAAGTTAGTTACCAAATCTTCATTGAATACACGTTAAAGTTAAAATAAATAACATAAAACGAAATTATGTTTTGTATTGAAGGCAGGGGGGCCACGGGTATTGAGGATTTCCATAGGGGGGCCACGGACCAAAAAGGTTGAGAACCACTGGTCTAGGAGGAGATAGCGATCACAGAGACCCACAGACAAACAGACAGACAATTAGTTTTGAGAAGCTCTCCATGTTATCGCATTCCGAAAGAGAGAGAATGATATTATTTTATTTTTTAATATACAGATTCATCCTGTTGCCGTCATTAGCGAGCAGGGCACAGGGAGCAGGATGGCAGGCACCAAAAGGGGATCGAGGCCAGCATTCTCTCCTGACAGGTTTACATAATTAAAACATATAATATGCGGTTCAACTAATATTAAACAGAAAATGTAAAAACATATATAACAAAACTAGAACAAAAAATAGCCAACAAACAGTTTTTCTAATGGGAAATACCGGCATGTAGGTATAGGGTATACATTATTTAGGGAAAAGCGATATGATTTTCTTTCGAATGGTTGTTTTCAAAGTCCAAACTGAGAAACTTTTCAGCTAGTTCAAACGTCTTATTTCTTTAACGCTTACTTTTGAACAGAAGCTAATGGTATATATTGTACACAAGTGATTTGATTAAAATTTGTTATTTGATTTTGTGTTGCCATTGCGAAATAAGTGTTGGGAAATCACGAGACGCATCTACAGTACACACAGGGGGTGGTGTTGTGTAGACTGATCGTTTCACATCAAAGGTGTGTGAGCAGGGAAGAAACCGGAGAGCTGCGAGGGATTCTTTGAAGTCGTTGGAAGCAGGTGTTCTCTAATGGGGAAAGGACTGATGAGTCGAACGAATTGTTACTGGTAACTCTACATCGTCCGATTGTGAAGTGAATGTATATTAGCTGCAGACAAAGGCGTTTAAAATATCAATTAGAATGACATGCATGAATCTCTTCTAGGATTATTAAACGAAAAATTATTTAATCATTGATTTGATGTGAAATTTTTCTAGATAGATGAAGTGGAAGATTGGTGAAACAGTTTTTTTATTTTAATAGATGATGCATACAACGGATTCTACCTCTGACGGGATCGATTTATTGTCTCTATTACGGATTATGAATGATTTGTTTAGCTGCTGTGCCACAGCTAGCTGTTTCCAGAAGGAGAATTGCGAAAAAATCTTGTTCCTAAAACACATTCCAAAAAGTATTATTTAACCAATAGATAGATAGATATGGAACATGTCATTTAGCAGTCTAGGAAATTCGTCCGTTGTTTTAGTAATCCAACAAATTTATTTTTCATACTATAAGTACCCCTTTAAATTTTAGTTCAATGTTTCAAATCTTTATTAATGTTGAATAGGAAACTCAATTGAACCATAGAAATCTTGCATTCTATAAGCTATTTTATATCTTTATTATAATAACCATGAAGTTAATTATAGAAGGTTCTGTTTTATTCTAAACTGTCGGACTTGTTAACACAGAAATATATTTTAAAAAACCTATTGGAATTATCCTGCTTAACTATTAGGTTTTGCATTTTATCCGTGAAAACTTGTTTCTGCGAGATTTTGGTGAATTCACATCATACTGTATACATTTTTAATAATACTTTAAACATGTTAGGAAGGTCGATGGAGACATATTCATAAAATGCAAAAGACAACGACGACGTGTTATACCGATTTTTTATCATTGAATTCAAACGCGTTTCACCTCTGGCGTGGCTTCGTCCGTGTTGCCAATAAAATTACAACATCAGGTAAATAAAACAACATCTGTTTAAATACAATTTGGAGTGCAGAGCACTGGATTGGAGCTGACTACAACAGTGAACAGATTAAACCAATTGATACAATAAGCGAAAGATGCAATTGTTTAAAAGTAGCGGAGTAGTACGTTACCTTATATTAATCTTAAATCCCGTAGTCATTGGACGGCTGTAGGGGCACCACAGAAGACTAGACAACTTCTCTCCATGCAACTCTATCCTCCTCTCCCCTCAAGGTTGAAGTGAAGGGTAAGTTGGTCCATTCCTTGATGTTGTCCTCCCATCTCTTCTTCTG
>JAUYWV010021121.1:0-16954 GCA_032274565.1 Nematoplana nigrocapitula
TGTTTTTGCTGCGATGCTAAATCAATATGCTTCAGAAATTTAAATTCTCCAGTAGCCTGATTGATTCAAAGCTAAATCAATAAATTTGAATTCTGCAGATGCTGCGATTACTAACACTATACGAGTAATCCTACTTGTTTGAACTAATATGACAACTCTCATCATAAATTAGAAAAGATTTTGCAATGTTTGGTAAAAACACGTCATATTTCAAATGATTTTGTTTGATTTAGAAATATACAGTATGTCTGGAAAAGGAACACACCCACACACCCACACACACACACACACAATCCTCGTCTATCTGTATTTAAATTAGACATTAACTGTATGGCTAAGACATCGGATCGCCCCATCTTGATCCTCATCTTTCCACCCGATTTGCAATTGGATAATAGGGTGGCAACATAACTGCACTCAGAACGGCAACAATCAACAGTTCTTCTCATGCCAGGCTCATTTGAATAATCTATCTTGGAGTTCTAATCCCTCGGAAGAAACAAGACAGAATGAGGAAAATACAGTAAATGTTTTAAATTGTGTCGTGTATAGAAACAGTTTGAAATAAGGTAGTTGACTGCTCAGTACTTGCATTAAACTTAACAAATATCAAAATAAATGTACAAATTCAGATGTTAGCAAGAAAAAAGTTACTCAATAAATACTAATTGATTATATAAGAATTATTCGACATTTCCAAAATATATCATTTCTTTACAGCTATGGTGCCTAATATACAAGTACATATACGGGCGAAAAAACGTTTACTATCATTCATTATCGTCTTGATCCAAGTAGCCTTTTGTCTTCCCTTTGCTAAATTGTCCTGGGTTATTTATGCTATTTCTAAGTGCTTTCCTAGTGAAACGAATTTCAATTTTGTTGAATGCAGCTACTGATAGGGGTTTTCCTGTTCTGAATGTGCTTAGTTTGATTAAATAATGCGTAAGCCATGTGTATATAAAACAATTTAGAAGAAAAACAATCATTTTAGGGTGTTTATACTACTATTCCAGTAGTAAACAACGATGACTATTAATTTCTTTTCAGAAATGTCATGTTCGATAAGATATCCATCACCATCAAGAGGAGTTAATCATTTTCAAAGTAATATTTTGTTTTATTTACTTGCGCTATTTTTGTTTTGTCAATGAAATAGGTTAGCGATGAAATGTTGTCTGCTTTTCTAATTCTCCTGAGACCAGTTCCATTAATTCCTTTATTACAACAACGTGCTGCATTTGCTACTTTCATCAGGAGTACATGCCGGTGCGATATTTCTCTTATAGTCACGAACAATCTTATAGTTACACGGAAATCATCCGCCATTGCCTTTGTACTCATTCGTGTCAGTGGAAGGGACCTAGATCTTCTTTGTCGCGGCGGTTCCTTCAGGGTCCTATATGCGTCTGGTCTATCATCGACTGCTTAACCTTCAGCGTTGCGAAGTGATCGATTATATAATCGATTATTATCTTATTTTTTATCTCAAAAAGGTTTGTAATATGCAGTGAGGGCCTAGGCCACTCTCCACTTCTTGGATCCTTTTCCAATATGTGTGGGAGATTTGGCAGTGATTAGTTCTGATTTACGCAGGGATGGCGTCCATTCTTCTGTCCATGTGGTCGGACGCTTCTTTTGGGTTGTAGGGCTGGAGCGCACCGGGCTTCGTATCATATTTTCAACCTCATCTTGGCTGCTGTCAGAGTGAGGAAGCTGGAGGACTGGTCTTCACGCTCTTCTTTCCTGGTTAATTCATCCGCCTTCTCGTTGCAGTGATCTAGTCCCCATTGTCTTGGGAAACTCGTAAAGAATGCACCAGACTTGCTGACCTAGATTCTCGCAATGGTGGTATATTCCATAATTTTAATAGAGATGTAAAAAAGATAAATTAAGAGAAGATCATTATTAGTGTTACGTTTCATTATTTCTTTCAGCAATGCCGATTTGTATATATAAAAATTTTCAGTATAACTAATAACAGATAAGCGGCAAACTACAAATTACTGAGTTCCACAATTTGTTATGTTAGAAACTTTTCCCTGAGATTTCATTATGAATTATTATATTAATTTCTGAAATTCCATATAACCTTTTTTGCATGAAATGTATAATATTTTGAAAAGGTAGGAAAATAGAAAACAGAAATGAACGTTCATCACATCGTTCCTTCATCAAACTTTTGAGAGGCATCGAATGGTGTCGAATAAAATTCCATTTGTCCATCCCCTGACCTCCAAAACAGACCATTTGGAATACCACTTTTGAGAAATCAACTGCTTTGATAGTATCATGTTTTATTTAAATAACACTCATATCCGTCTAAGGAGTAAACACATTTTAACCAATCTTTTAGACAGCCTATATTATAGCATTATAGCATGTTACAGCAGTATCCAAAGAGGAATAAAAGGCGGAACTATAAAAAAATTAAGTAAATTAATCATATAGCAATAGCCAAAAACCTGACCTAAATATAAAATTAACTTATTTTTCACAAGATTGGTGAAAATGTGTTCACTCCTTAAACGGATATTAGTGCAATTTGAATGAAAAAATGACACATACAAGTGAAGCGTTTAAACAAAAATGTTTAAATTTGATTCTTCAGAAGTGGCCATCATATGGTTTTATTTTGGAGTTCAGGGGATGGACAGATGAAATTCTATTTGTCAACATTCGAATCCTCTTAAGAGTTTGATTAAGTAACAATTTGGTGAACGTTTATTTCTATTGTCTAACTATTGTTTTATTGTGGGTAAATAATCGGCCTCTTGGCTAAACTACCACTAACAGCGAATAGTTGACCGTCCTGATATTCTAGTAGTCCTTGCATGTAGCATAGATAATTGATTAAATTTACAAGCTTATTTGACATACAATAAAACCTGATAACAAATGAAACTCTTGGACGGCAGTGTTCAGAGCAGATAAACACTTCCAGTTGCCCCCTATTTTGTTTTTATGGTGATGGATGCACCCACAGTATATCGAGTTGGTTCTTCTTAGTATAGTCGGCTTTATACGAAAAGAGTTTGATTTGAGACAGTTTTCCAATTTTCTGGGATTAATAGATGAGTGAGACCATCGTCTAAATTGAATAACCCAACAATGTCTCCTTGCAATTTCTTGCGATTTATCTTTATTTCATTAATCTCAATGCGATTTATTATAATAATAGTATTCAGATGTGGATACAAAAATAACATATTTGAATTATTTTTTATTTAACCATTTTCACAGTGAAAACATTCTCTGAGTTTTCTCAAATTTAGAACTTTCCAGAGTTTTTCTTTAGGCGTGAGAACCCTAGATGATTTTCATTTATTAAATAAATTTTGTTTAATTAGGATCTTGTGTGAACACCGTAAGAGAGATAACGTAGTCGGACACGAAAAAACACTTATTTGAACTTTGATGAACCCCCTCTATCCAAGATTTCCAGAGTGTGTCTGCATTATTAGTTGAACTTTTCCGAATCTTTCCAGAAGAGAAACTTAGTCAATGAAATCATATGAATCAAAAGCAATGGGAGAACTGTCAATGAAAGAATTAGTTGCGGATGTCCCTGTTCTACACAATTTACAAAAAATGTGAGCACTTTTGATTAACGACGCAAATCCGAAAGTGTGGACAGAGATAGAAAAAAAGAGGACTGCGGAGAGATGAGTTTCCTATAGCACATGGGTGGTAGCTGCAGTGGCTGGCTACTAACCACATGCAAATATGCGATTCACTGGAGTATCGCTTTGAGTTTGCAAAGATATATGAGGTGAAGCCTGATTAGAGTACAGATTATTGAATAACTGCAGGAATTTAAGTTATATTAAAATTAAAATTACAATAAATCCAATTATAATAATAACTCAAATTTGAATTATAACAAGTCTTTAAACGAATTGTCGGCAGAACTTTTGTCATGAAATAAGAACATCATCATCATCATCATTACGTACCATCTTTGTTAAAAGGTTGGAAACCATAGCATGGCAATTTTGCCTGTTATCCGATCTCCTTATATGCTTCTCTTTGCCGACCTCTGTCCCATTTCCCAATCTACCATGCCTTCTATAGAACTATAGCAGGTAGCCGCGCCCTGAATTCTTTTCAAGATTTCGTCATTGCTTATCTTTTTTAGTCTAGCTTGTTTATCTTCAAAATTCTTCTGTAACACCACATTTCAAGTATAAGTAGTTTTTCTATGATTTTTTTGCTAAATGTTCTACTACTAAAAATATGTAAGGTTTTTTAGTAATCTTTTCTTCAAGTTAATGTTGATGTTACTTCTTAAGAATTGTTTAAATTTCAAAAGTCACTTTTCGCCTTTCCAATTCTTCATCGATAAATAGTGTTTTTAATCTGTTATCTGCGTCGTTCATATGTCAAAATGTCGGAACTTGAAATATGTCGGATTATAAAGGTCGTGGGAAACAATTCGAAGCTTTAAAAATAATGTATATTACTATCTCATGAAAATGTCGTTGTGTTAATTATTCGAATCCGTATTTGAAAAAAATGTCGGAATTAAAAATTAGCACACCAGCCAGCCATTATGAGTAAGCATTTGAAGTTAATGAGCATTGCTTTTAGAAGAATAACAATTCTATCTACATCGAATAAACATTGATTTTTATACATTAGAATTAGATATCAGCAATTAAAGCGTGATTTTTAAAAGCCCGTCATATTTTCTTCCGACATAATTAACAATCCGAGATTAAAATACTTTATCAATTGAAATTTAAGATTCCTTACATGTCTATACAGTACGCCCCACTACGGCAAAAAATAAATGTATCAAAAAGCGCGCTGATAAAAGCATTGTCTGGAAATGAATCGTGTTGTTGATTTGAAGCGACAGTCGGTGTCAAGTAGATGTATATTATTTTTGCAGCAATGACGACCCACTGATGGAAAACGAAGAATCTGAGGAATACGAGTAAACAACGCAGCGATATAATGCGGCAATTAGTTAGGAAAAAATGAATTGCTCTACTACAGAAGACTCATGCATATTACATTTGCGGAGCATGTAAAGATGAATGACTATGTTTAAAAAGGAAACATAAAAACATTTTCGCGACCGGACGATAAATATAGAACGATCAAAAGAAAACGGGCACTCATTTAGTCGCTTTTAAGTTCATGTAACATGTTTCAGTTATGCAATAACCAAACACTAACAAATATATGTACCTTCAATTAGAGCAAATAAGGGGGGGCAGTTGAATGTTAAACCCACAGTTGATAATTTCAAAACTACAAAGGGAAATGTTCACAATAGGAAGTTTTATTTAACGAGGGACTAAAGTTCCTAATGACAATGGCATCCTTGAGTGCCGTGAGAAATTTGACAATTGCTTTTCCATCCTGGAGTGTTTCAATTCTGAGTTTGAGTTAGCTGTTAAGGAGGTCATTGTTATTAGAAATTCAGTCCCTCATTAAATAAAACTCTATGAAATTGTGGTTCTTCCTATTTCAAAAATATTTTCCAGTGAACATTCCCCCTGTAGATTCATTTAGTTGTCTAAATTTAGATTTCCATTGAACATTTCCCCCTATTTCATCTAATTAAAAGTATATACATTTGTTAGCGTTTGGTCTGACTATCGTTACTATGCAAATATTTTTTGTCATCCTTATTTTAGTAGAAAAAACATATCGGGGAAAGTCATAGAAAGGTTAATCGAAATTATAAAAAAACAAGTTTTTTACTGGTCACCCAGTAAGCGATGGCTGCAAAAACAAATGTGTTGATCAGGGGTATTTTTGAGCCACGTAGGAAGAATGAGAGAGAGAGAGAGAACGAAGACGAAGAACTACCAGGTGTGGTGACCTGAAATGGAGCGGACACAGTTTAAAAAGTGTTAAAATTTGAAGAATAGGTTTCACTGATTGGGTGCACCCACCACAGTAACAATGCCTATGTGGTTTAAATCCAGGGACGAGTTTTCAATCTATTTCGGTATATTTGCTAAGCGAAGAAGAAGACTTAAGATGTCAAAGCCAACAAGATCTGTGGAAAGTCTCACGCGAAAACAATGCTATCTCACATAATTTCGCATTACTTTTATCATCATATTATTCTTGTTATAAAAACGAAAATGCTGTAGGGACAGTATAGTAAGCTGGATTCCAGGCGGGAAGTTCAAAGACGTGCCTATGCGCAGTACATCAAGAATAAATTCGACTAAGTCATTCAGTCAAATAAAGTGTCTTCACTCGGTCAAAGAGCAACAATGATACTAGACAACTTCACAGCATATGAAATATCAATTTGTTTGGAAATAGAAGCACGACAGTTCGTGCTAGTATTACAAAGCTCTTGTTGTATGAGTAACGTGAAATCTTTTATCTATTGCCTACGGTTAGAAATGATTGTATTTATATTGTTTCATTTTATTGGTGGAAGAAATCACAAAACATTATCAGAGTCTGTGTGCAGACACTCGACTAAGAAATCCATCCATGCGCGTGATTTCCGTGTGCAATAATAGTAAATTATTGACTTCGGAAAATTGCATAATAAAATTGTAATTTCCGTTTACTGTCAGTCTTGTGATTTTCCACCAAGCAATATACTAAATTGACTACGCAGATAAAGATTACGAAATATATCATTCAAATTTTTCGATGCTGAATGTAAAAATGTAAAACATCACAACCGGAATTTATTAACAAACGAATGGAAGTAAATTTTACTCCAATCTGAACAATTTTCTGAGAAGTGTTTATACAGTATTGCAAACTCAACATCCACTACATTATAACGATGATTCTATTTCTCAAAAACATAAATAAAAAAATGTTGCAGTGGTGTTTATAAAGAATATTATGCTTTTTACTAGTAACTCTTTTATTTACAATGAATAATATAATTTGACGTATAAAATTAGGTAAAAAAACACCGGTTTTGCATGCATAATATGGCAGTAGTAACTTCATATTTTGTTCACAGTTTATACGCGGTCATTTTCATCTTCATCAGTTTAGTTCTAAATTCATGCAATACAGAATAAAGTTCCACATAATTTTTACACCATTAAATGACGTGTTTGTTGAGCATATCGACCCCGAAGTTAATACACTTGCACATAGAGTATTTAAATGAAGAATGCGGTACCGGTATATACAGTATTTATGAAATGTAGCAACATTTCTTGAAGTTCTTAATTAGTCGGGGTATAGAAATAGCTAAAGGCACAACTATAATAGCCAGTGAGCATTTTGAGTAGGCAAGAAAATTTAATTAACTAAAAGTACAGAAAGCAAATTGGCTGAAGTCGGGTTGTAGGTTTGCACTAGAGAAACTTATTGGTTGAGTTTAAGGGGGGTGTACAAATCCAGTGTCTGGCGGAATGATATAGTGAAGAAAAGAGAGTGAAGAAAGAAATGAGATAATTAAAGAAAATGCGAGTAAAGAGGAGAATAGAGAAAGATTAAAAAGGAGAGCAAAACAAAGAAAAGAGAGAAAGTAAAAATGAAAAACAGGGAGAAAGGGAAAAGAAAGAAATAATAAGATAAAAGAGAGAAGAGGAAAGAGCGAAGAGAAAATATAGGTTCCATGTAACGTAGCGCTTTGCCTACCGGAGCAGGACACCCCGCCATGAGAAGGCGATAAAATAAAAAGAGGGGTAAAGTTAAGCAGTTTGAACAAATGTAAGGGAGGACTAGGCTAGCTATTGCACCCTAAACTTTACCTCATAATGAGAGCGTGGCCAGACACGTGCTATAAGCTATAGGGAAATAAGTAACCATTCTTTGATACTTTCATCAGGGCTCCTCAAAATATCAAACCGCTGAACGCGGCGCCAACTCCCAACTAACCTCCCTCGAGCTGAACAACAACAAGACTTGCAAACGAAACTAAACATCACATTCTTTCTTTAGGGTAATTATTTTTTTAGCTGGAACTTCATGCATAACTCATACTTTATATTCTTACAGAAGGAATTATTTGGAAATTATATGGGAACATCTAGAGTTTATCGATGAGCTGCAGGCAAATCAACACTATATACAAATTATAAAAAAGCAGTAGATGGTTCGATGAGTGTTCAGAAAAACCGCCTTTCTAGCGTAGATATGTTGACGATACTCTCCTGGTTGTTCCACCTAACTTCAATATTGCTAGATTTCTTTCTTTCATGAATTCCAGGCATAGTAATGTTAAATTCACTGTAGAATCTGAAAATATCCATAGTCTTCCTTTCCTTGATGTTCTGTTTCTCACTCCTCTCATGGCATTTCATCATCTATATTAGAAAGAAAAGTTTTTCTAGCTTATTCATGAATTTTAACTCTCTAGTCCCTGTTTCTTGAAAAAAGGATTGGTACATTGTTTTCTTAAAGAGCTTTTAAAATTTCCTCTTCTTGGCTCAGTTTCCATAATTAAGTTAGGTTATTGAGATGCTTTTTCTTTAAGAATGGTCTCCCTTTTCGTTTTTTGATTCTGTAGTCAAATCTTCCCTTGCAAATAGTTTTCCTGGTGTTGAGAGTCCTCTTAAAGTAAATTGTAGTTTCTTTCTTCTTGCCTTCCTTGGCCATCCCTCTATTAATCTGGCAAAGAAGTTGAAGAAGATGGATCACTCACTTGGTGTGGAGATCCAGATGGCCTTTTCAACTGTGAAAATGGGGTCATGTTTTTCTTGCTAGGACCCAACCCCTCGTGATCAGAATGCTCGGGTGGTGTACCTTTTCCAATGTCCTGGAGATAAGGACACTACCTACGTTGGTAGAACTAAACGCCATCTGGGACAAAGGGTTGCTGAACACCGCAAAACCCCGGGGCCTATCCGTGCCCATATCTCCCAGCCGCTGTTTTTCGAGTACTGAAACAGTGTGATGGACTGACTGAACTCTACATCAAGGAAGCTATCCAGGTTAAGGAGGTGAAACCAAACATGAACACGGCGTTGGCGAATAGTGGTACCTCTTATTTTTAAACGTTTTTCCTTAAGTTAATATTTTGGACGTTTGAGCATGTCATATAATTCTCTGTGTCTTGTATGTGTTTAAATCGTATTGTTTGCCAATTCTGTATGTACTTTTGTCCCTCAACTTTTGAGTAACTTGTCACGTTTTGTGTTGTGCCATGATCAATTTGTAAATATCCCGCTGATGATGCTTATGGTATAAGCGAAACATGTCCAGATTAAATGTTGACCAACCTCTTTGTACTCTTATTTCTCTTTAAACTTCGTAAATTTCCTTGAACGTCGATATTTCACTATGAAAAACAGTTTAACACTTGGTATTCCCAGTTTGTCACCTTAGTTAATAGATTGTGGGGGAGAGAACAATTAGGAAAGAAATGTCCATATGCTCGAATAAAAAGCGCTATCACCCCGGAGTCAGTCGCAATGCGTTAAATAATTAGCTCAGGACAACTTCCCTCCCCTGAGCTCAAATTGATTTGCTCCATATACCCAACACATGCGTTCCTCTGCAAACACTCGAGAGCCAAAGAACAGCTTATCACGCTATCACCTGGCAAGATGAGAGGTGAACTGCGCAAAGCGTGAATAATAGAAATATCAATAGCATCGTTGGCACTGTTCGGAAGCGCATCAGACCTCCATTCCACCTCCGCTTCTCTCCCACTCCCCTCCTAGTTCTGAGGCAGTGCACGGCGGTGAATTTGAGGAGAGGAGGCCCACGAGAGTGTACTGTGTGCTGCGTAGTTGGAGTGTGCAGCAGGGGGGAAGGAGCCAAGCATTGGAGTGTAACTCTCCCCCTCACCCCATCCCATCCCGACTCTCTGCGTGAGTCGACGAATACAGAGAAGAAATTTAAGAAAAATAATTCCTCATTTGGTCTCCCGTCTCACCTGCTGAATAGGTCTATGTTGAAGAAGACATATTCTCCATTGATGAAGTTGAGTTCATACGCCTTGATCATGATCTTTCGAACTGAGTCGGGGTCCGCACACAACACCACAACTGCCAATTCCGGGATGGGGGAACATGGTGTGATTACATGAAAACAAATTCAATAATAAAGTCGTTTTTGTTTTATCCTGATATCAAGATTGAAACAATAAGGCTACTGTTTGAATGAAAACGCCTATTTGTTTAATACAAGCTGTTGCGCTTAATGAGAAAGAAATGTATGGATTTTGAAATGAGCCTGAACGCTAAAAATACAAAAATAATGGTAATAGATAAAAAAAGATAAACTGTCAACTCAAAGTTGATGGCAAAGAACTTAAACAAGTGCCTGAATCTGTAAATATCTTGGAAGCCGGATTACAGAGGATGTTAAATGCGAGGAAGAAGAAGAAAAATTGGAAAGGCGAAAAGTGACTTTTGTAAATTTAAACAATTCTTGTGAAGTAACATCACCTTTAACTTGAAGAAAAGATTATTAAAAACTTACCAATTTTCAGTAGTAGGGTTTTCTAGCGAAGCTTGGATATTTAGCAAAATGATCATAGAAAATGTGGTATAGAAATGTGGTGTTACAGAAGGCTTTTGAAGATAAGCTGGACAGAAAGGTGACCAATGACGATGTCTTGAAAATAATTGGAAATAAAAAATATTTAGTTGAATGTCTGATAGAAGGGAAACGGGACAGAGGTCGGCAAAGAAAAGCTTGGGGAGACGATATTAGGAAATACAGCGGAAGAAAAGCATTGGGATTTCAAAAAAGAGAAAGGAGAACAGGCAAAATTAGCGTGTTATGGTTGCCAATCTTCTAATAAAATACGGTACCTATAATGATGCTGATGACGCTTCATGATCAAATAATAGTAATAATAATAATATAGTACATATGTAGGATAATGTAGGCGTTTTAAAATTATCGGAAAAGAACATCCGCGTCGCGAGGCGTCAAGGATACTTGGTAGGCAATTTTAAAACAAGTACAGTACATCAGTTGGCATATCCTTCACTGATTGATTAAGTTTTTATAAAAATTTAAAAGTAGTACGTTATTTTCTTTCATATTAGCTTGGTTTTATTTGCCGGGAGTGGAAAATGGTAGATAGCTTCGGATATTTTAAACAACGTTGCAATATTTGCTGACGATGACATGGTCATGCGAATCTTTCAACTACACGGGGAACATTGGAGCAAGATTTAGGACAATCATTTAAGGCCGGTGCGGTGTTTGCAGGATATGTTATTAAATTTATAAAAAATATTTTTTAATAGTGTTTATTTTACTTTGTCTTGTATTTATTATATATATAGTACATTGTAAATCAAAGAATCTATAGTATATACAATTTTAAAATTGAAGCAGTGCAATTATCCGAATAATAGTGACATACAATTCATAAAATAATGCTCAGTTAGGAAAATGATGTCCTACTTTTAAAATTATTCAAACAGAACATTTCCTAGATAGCATATCTTACAAATCAATAGACGGGGCATATAATATGTAAAAATACGATAAATTGTTGGAAAATTATAGAGTAATAATTTTTAAAAGGGATTTTCAAATTTATACATAGAAAAGCACACTGGATTTATGCTTATGAAATAGATTAGAAAAGAATGCTTCCCTGGTTTAATTTAACAAAATATATTTATTAATTATATAATATCAGTGTCTGATTTTCATCGTTATATTTATATAACGATGAAATTACAGAAATATATTTCATACAGTCAACCATTTTATTTGTAAAACTAGTATATATTAATAATTTAATTAACTAGGAGACATAACCTTTTTACAGTTTATTTAAAGATTTTTTCTCAATGAAAAAATCTTTATATTATTGTATGATATCCATAAATGAAATGCTTTTTGCACAGTGGAATATTTCTGCTTTAGAGTCAACAATATTATTTCTTTCACTGTTTTACATATCGTTTCAAAGATACCTTCACACTCTTAGATAACTTCAGAAATAATTAATTTTGACGAATATATTGAACCAGCAAATGTCGAAAAAAAAGTTGTCAAAAATTAGAAAAAATGAAAAGGTTTATTATGTTTTTAGCGGTCATATTGCAGTCTGCCGCGGGTATGTTTGGTTGTTGCTTTTTCAAATAGTCAAAAGGCTTTGTAAAAATTGTACATTGGAATGTATAGGCATCCATAACACTATATAAACGATGAAATCTACACTCTAGTATAGAAATCAATGGGAAATTCGAGATGCGAGCAACTATTGATTTGCATACAGTCCCATATAGGATTAACCATGCGTCAACCCGATATTTCCTTTCATGGGGAAAGCCTGGGTAATTAAAGATGGCAGTCGGTAATTGAGAGATTTAGAAAAGTGGATATTTTTACTGCAAAAGTAGAAAAAGAGGAAATTTCTGAGGCCATTAGATCTGCATATAATGAATAAATATCAAATATGGGGGCCATTGGGGAAATATTATTTTGACACCACGACCAGAATATTGTGACATTCACAACAAGTCAGATTCTAGCAACAAGTCACTAATACTCACAGATTTTCCATATACGTATTAGGTGATAAAGCGAAGCAAGTTTACCAAAATAGGTTTGGGCTATATAACTGGAACCGACAAACGCCTCTATACTGTAAATGCAATAAAAACAGCGCGCCGAAATAGGAGTTGTGTAATAAATCCCATTCAGCTGACATCTCCTAAACTAAACGGGATGGTATTATGGCAATAGAAATCGGACTTATATCCATATGCCGCAGCTATTAGCAAAAAATAATATAAAGAAACAGCGTGTTTTATGTATGTATTTTACTATTACACTTGTTGTTTTCATAAAATGTACATTTTGTCCTAGAAGAAGACAGGTTAGCATAGCATGACACATTGAATAAGTCAAAGGGTCAGTCAGGGTCGAGGTCAGTGAGGCTAAAAATTGTGTGAAATGGCCGTTTTGGGCAGAAGGCGGCCGGACCGTTGGTGCCCAAAACTTTGCATGGGTGACCCCCTCAATCCTGCGGGTAACATAGGGGGGCGGCGAGGTCGAGGTCGAGGTCAAGGAGGCTAAAAATGGTGTGGTTACTTAGGCAACCCTTGAAGTAAATTGGCAATATACTGTATATACTAATTGTGAAAACGGGAGTGCTGACAAAATAAAAATGACATCAAAATTCGGTATTTATTGTTTCTATGCTTGACCCTACTAATAAGTAAGTAAACGTATATTATAAACGAATGAAAATCACAAAACCGTAACACCAAATGGTTGAGTGAACGCATCATAACCTCTATAAATCCAACATGACCTAAACTAGAGTATAGCAATAAAAAAAATAGAAACGAAAAAACCACAAGCACATAAAAAGTAAAAGGTGACCCCGGATGACCTGCCTACATTTATACGCATCTCCTCCTATTGTAGTGCAGCGTTATACAAAGAGACGCCGCCGCGTATAGTACTCACAATGAACTCAATACCAAAAATGAAGGCAGTTAATTTAGAATTATTTTAAAAATCTACTGTATTGGAAATTAGACACAGTCCATTGACCCAGCTGACCCATTACCTTGGTGTTGGGTTTGTAATTACAGGCCCAGGGAACGCGTCAACTCCCAGATCTCCGGCAAAAAAAGAGAAAAGAAAAATAAACGCAGATACAAACAGACAAATCGAGAGGGAGAGGAGAGAACAAGAGCGAAACGAGATACAAGCAGCGAGAGCAAATAGGAAGAGAAAAAAGAGTGCAGAGCGCAAGGGGACTCTGATTTTATATTGTAATATACATATATTTATGATTGATTATTATTTAATTTACATTTATAAATGAGATTGTAGATCGTTTCACAAACTACTAGCCAAATCAGATCGTTCATACGATAGTTTCGGGTGTCAAATATGAAGTCACGCACAATTCCAACAACCAAATATCATGTACTGCTGAGATAGTAACACAATGCCAAAAAATATGGGAAAAGAAAAATGGCAGGTCGATCCTATTGGTGCTATATTTGGGATAAACCCTCTGACTTTAGAATACTTTAGTCTATAATATAGAAAAGATATACTATATTCAACTATAGTATGTGCAAGGATGACCACAATTATTTAGCATATGAAAGATCGGAAGAAAATGTAAAGGGCAAAGAATGATGAATAACTTATTTTAAGAAATGACTTGGGAAACGAGCGTGATCGCTTTTAGAGAAGAAATCGATAGTGTCATTCTGTCCGATATTCAGATACCGAATTAACCGGTAAGGGATCGTTATGCAAACTTATAAAAACCGCATCTCTCATGCGTTATCAACATCCCGATCTATTGTCGACATCACCAGATGATAGTGCATAGTATACCTACGTATTGCTCCTAAACTGGATACTTACTCCGACTAGTTGAGGATAGGTATTTCAACTTGTCCACTATCGCCTGGTCTTCAGTAGCAACAATGCGAAAGCCTTCAAATTTGTACGTGTCATTGCCCAGCAAGATCGCACGACCGATGGAATACCATATGTCCACATTTTTCATACTCTGCGAGGCCACCAACAGCCCGAAGTTCTTATACTTTCTCGGCTTCCAACCGAAATTGCTGAACACGCGCAGGAGAAAGGTGTTCAGGGTCCCGTAGTGGCCTCCGATCCGGGTCAGCAGTCTGTACGAGGTGATCTTGTCGCTGAACTCGTTCTCCTGGCCGCCGTAGGTGAGAATGGAGCGGTTGAACCGACGCCCGGAAAAGCGGGCCACCGTCGCCAGGGGAAATGTGCACGTCGGGCCGATCAGGGCGTGAACAGGTTCGTCCAATAAGAACTTGAAGTAAAGGTCAATACCCTTAATCAGATCGCAGTGGGTGTCAGCCCAGAAGAGTTGCAATTGGTAGTCGGTAAGGGCGTCTAATTTTCCCGCCCGTTTCATGTCCGTGATCAGTTGGAGGGCGATATCGGCCGCCGGTGCCAGATGGGGAGCCTTGGTCTACATCGAGGAGAAGAACGGGCAAGCGGCAGGTCACTAACTAGCCGAATACGGACCGCCGCCTCTATTGTGACCATTAGGTTTTGGCTATGGGCGAGGAATGAGGAGCAAACTTCAGATTCGTTGGTGAGGCAGAAGATTTAAAATTTATAATTTTGCTCGCAAACACAATAATATAACATCATTATTATTACCATCATCTTCATCGTCATCATCATCAATCGTTGCCATGTTTAGTAATTCCATTTATTACGATAGAATTAACCGTGTTTGGAGTTACTACACTTTAGATATCAATCTAAGAAAAATGGTGAAATATTTAATTATTTAATTGCACAATCGATGAATTTGAACTTCTCGACTGTTTAACTGCGCCCTGTTTGTATTTGAGTGTTATTCTTTTAAAAGACACGGTCAAAATGGCTGACGTAGACTATTGTGAGAATATCAAACATAAACTTTTGAGGCGTGACGTTTTTAATCACCTCCCAATGAAACACGCCTTTTGCTCCTCAGTCCTTGATGACCATTAGCCGTACGTGTAACCTACTGTATACCTGCCAGTCAATTTCCTGTCTATATAAAGAGAGTCTAACCTTTAACTTGATCGAATGAAATTAAACACAACATACTTGTAATGATGGTAAAGGGAAAAGTGCAATTCTTCTGCTTCTTGCTGACTACACTGATGAGCGCGGAATAACGAACACTATTGTGCTTCAAGAAACCAAAATGCCCAATCCGGTGATTTAATAAACTTCGAATTCACATACGGATTGCCTCCGACGAAAAGAGTCTAACCGTTACGAAGACAACCAATTTAATGTTGACAGATCGACATTGTAATATTCACGTTAGTAAAATTATATTTTTAAACGAAACTTCACATAAATGAGAATATCTTCTTTATCCTCTACCACTCTGTGTATCCTGTACCTCCGAGTGAAATACGCATAACCTAACCATAGTTAAATATTAATTAGCCTGAAGTGAGGAGGTTGTTTTGAAATCTCACATCCGTTCTGAATGAAATTCCGTGTCCCAATAGGGTGCTGTGCAACATATGGCGAATGTAATTATTTTTTTCAAAGAAATATAAATAATATCAAAATGTAAACTAAAATGTTATGAAAAAGTATGGCATCTTTATTTGAGTTTAGATAAACACATACCTACTGTATATCAAGGATGCAAATTTAAGGGAAATTGTAGGATATAACAATTTTTAGTTTAGTAAAATTGCTCGTAAAAGATTTATACAAGAAAAACATGATCATAATATTTTAGCAAACCACAGTTTAAACATTGATTTGTCATTTAGATAATTCTATTATATGTTTTTATATTTTCTACAAACCTTTTGATTTATGTTTTCATTTACTAAGAGCGCGTTTGGTTTGCACTACCACTTTTATTGAAAAGCATCCGTTATATTTTTCCTTTTGTGAATTTGCATTTATACAAAAGATAGCGTTACCGACTGTGTTTTCTACAATATATGAACACCAAGTTTTTGCAGGCAGATATTATTAGAATAGCATATGCTTCAAATCAAGTATTAAAATTATAGAAAACATAGAGACATTTTCCCGACAAAGCAAACAGTTACGTCTTTCATGGCCAAATGGTTTGTTTTATGTCACTCTCAAAATCGGACATATAGAATGAATGGAGCAAAATAAACGTGTGAAATGTGTTTTCAACATCCAAACGTTTCCATTTGTCGTACATCCTTTTCAAGCGTCAAATGAAAAATAAAATTCATTCAGTGAAATAACGAGGGCAGAGAAAATTTACGAAGTTTAAGGAGAAACAACAGCACAAGATTTAATCTGGACATGTTTCGCTTCTACAATAAGCATCGTCATCTGGATATTTACAAATTGTTCAGGCACAACAAACGTGACAAGTTATTTAAAAGTGGCGAACAGTGGTGCCTCATATTTTTTAAAGGTTTTTCTTTAAGTTAATTTTTGTTTGTGGACGTTTAAGCATGTCTTATAATTATCTGTCTTGTATGTGTTTAAATTGTCTACTTTTCAATTTTGTATGTACTTTGTCCCTCCACTTTTAAATAACTTGTCACGTTTTGGTCTGCCTGAACAA
>JAUYWV010021232.1:0-15494 GCA_032274565.1 Nematoplana nigrocapitula
ACCCTACATACAAAAGTTCAAGGCTCTATCTAAACAGGGGAGCGAAATATAAGGCGCGGGCCGATTCGCCCCCCCCCCCCGGTTTTTGAGTGCGTCTTTTAGCCCGGGTAGGATAGGGTTAAAGTACATACTGTATAGGAGGCCAACAATTAAGTAAATGTACCGCATGTACGATATCGATCGTATATTCCCAATGCTGGAAATGTGTTAAATGTGTCAATATATTTTATGCTGCACTTCTTACTAATCTCATCCTTATATTGAAACCTGATCTTGCGCGGCGCATATGGTACTGTTTGGTATCTATATTATTAAGCAAGCTACGTGATTCATGGGTCGCTACATCGGTGGCGTACCCTTAGAGCACGTCGTCTGATTGGTCAGTTTGCTGACAGATAGAGAGAGAGAGCCAGCGAGACTTGATTCACTCACACACAGGCTGGCACACTCGGCCAAGCTGATCTATTGATTTTCTCTCTCACTCCGCAAGGAAGACTATGTCGCTGCGCTAGTAGACACTGCCGGAGCTCATTTGAACGTACGCCAAAAACACGCTGCAAAACAATTGATACTAAAATGGGGGACGTTGTGCTTTATTCATAACAACACTTACACGCGTAGCTGCAGGGGTCACTTGTTATACTAAAGCTAGGAACATGCTCTATTCGACATTAGATTTAGTTTTACGACTAAAAACAATATTCAGAAAATTCGGTCCAGTAGTTGCGGCAGAGTATTCCCGTCTTCGTCGCATTTCATTATTTATCAGACTGGAATCAATAATGACAATGATGAAACAAAATATGCTGTCAGCTCATTCTGCACTGACGAAGTACATAAGTTCAGACCCATATTTTCCAAATATAGTTTTAACTCTTTTCTGAAGACTGCTTTCTGTTTTGTTTTAAAGAAGAGGGTATAGTGCTATTTCATTTCATGTTGTTTGTTTCCCAATTCGACACCCCCCCCCCCCACCGCCTCCTGGATCTGTGACATTCAGACACAGATGAGAAGGGATTGCTTGATGGGGAAAGAGGATCAGAAAATTGACGGCGAATAAAGTCCATCCGCCGACGACGAGCTGTTTCCTTGCATTTCATCCTCAATGAACTGATATGTTTGTTCAATCTGGCTGGATGGCCATCTTCATCTGCCCCTGCCAGCTCTTGCTCGACTGCTGCTAATGTGACGCGACTTTTTCCATAGAGTTTTCTTTTTTTTGATGGGGGGGGGGAACTTACAAATTTGATCAAGTCGGAATTAACAGATAAAACAATATATGCAGTGATTTTTAAATTTAAAAAATAAAATGTACAAACGGTTAATGCTAGTTTCTCGCAAATCTTTTGTCGGCACAATGATAAAACCTGGTGAATAACAGTAAAATAAGTCTTCTTATATGTTAACATTCAACGCGTCCGCTATATCTCGGAATGTATAACCAAAGAAATATCACTTAGAATACAATGCACAAACAATTTGAAAAGAACCTCAAAACGGAACACGTGACTCCCATAGCGTTTGTTGGATGACGGGCAGCTAATCTTTGGTCTTCTTCTCATTTTCCTCCCGCTCATTTCAGCCAGCATCAGATCGTCTTCCATTCCTTCTGCTCATGTCTGAAGTATCTAAAGGCTTATTTGACGACCCTGGATTCTAGAGTCTACTCAGGTCTTCTTTGTTCAAGTACCATTTGTTTGTTTTCTTATCTACCCAAGATACTCTGAGCAGTCTCCACCAGCACCAGCGTTCAAAAGTATCCACTTTCTGCTTTTCACTCTTCTTCATTGTCTATGTATCTGTGCCGTACAAAACTATGGGAAACTTTAGTACCTTGCCCAGTTTCATTTTTGTCGCCAGTTTTATATCTCTGTCCTTCCACATTTTTGTCAAGTCACTCATTGCTCCTTTGCCCAGTCCTATTCGTCTTCGAATATCTTTGTCACAATATTCATCACGCGTCATTAAAGTGTCAAGGAAGGAGAAGGTATCTACCAGCTCTATATTTTTTCTTCGTGTATGAACACATCTTCAATATTTCCCGTTGTCTGGATCTTTGCTTTACTTTTCGCCTTCCTTACGAACTCTCTCTACCAGATGTGATGTGCGGTGTCCTCCAATTTTGACGCAATTTTGGGACATATACTGTATACATTAATTTCTTTGGCCCTATACTTTAACGATGATCTGTGTTCCTTCCTTTCAAGACTTGGGTTTACTACTCGATTGTGTCATAAAATAGCATGATTGTCTTTCAAATGATTCCAAGTACTGACCGCGCGTCACTGACACATATACTGTATGAAGTCTTGTTGTAGCTTCGAAATGATGATCAATATCCCTGACGCCCAGATAGTTGTCGACTATGTTTTCCTTCAACGCACAGAACTGGTGGCCGGCTCTAGACAGCTTAGCCATGGCACAAAAAAACAAACGTTGTTTTCTGGGCAAATTAGGTACAATCTCTTTCTCAGCTCTAGTTGATTTCAGTCTCAAAGACACACCCCAGCACTATATGATCTGGGGAGGGGGGATTTCACTATAGCAGATCGATAATTTGGGGGTGTTGATGGTTTCTAGCGATAGAGGGAGAGAGGAGCTTCATCAAGTAATACCGATTTTGCAAAGGTTTAGGCAAAAACTACGTCTTTCTACACACACTTCCCTAATCAATGTTCAGCTATCTCTTTCAACAATGTAGTACAAGCTGTTAATTGAATACCACTGCGATGAGAAACATGTATACCAATCACCACACCGCTGGTGCCATCAGACCATTCGCAACACGACCGCCTTTCTAAAACCTACGCAGCGATTTAATATAACGTTGAAAACGAATCTAAGTTCCCTTTCTTGAAGAATAAAATATTGTATTGGAAACTTTCTTTATATCGAAGAAGGTGAGAGGGAGATTACTATAGCGTCTTTCATCTTTCGAATGCTGTACGCTATCAAAACGAACTTCCTCAATCTTACAAGATAATTACAAAAACTCGACAGGACTCCTCCTCCCGAATGTGGTTTACTGATTTCGGTGTCTGCAGTAGTTTACTGGAATTAATGAGCACGAGTATATGTCAAATTGGACACGTGGAGGTGGTCGTGAGGATTGTCATGAAGGTATCGAGTGTCAGTGCTCTTTTAAAAGAACCATGTTCTTCCTTGCCTTTGATTTTAGTTGGTCAGTTTTTGATGGTCGATAGCTGGACTGGATTTGTATTCGTCTTTCTGAAATTTACAGCAGTCTTGTATTCTGCCTGATGATGCCCATCAGGTGGTGAAACTGATCGCGTGACATGAACATATACACTTTTACCGATTTTTTATTGTTTTATAGTTTAGCATTTTTTTAATTATTAGGTCAAAAATGAGAATGAGAAAGAAATTGTAAGACTTAACAACAAAATAACAACGATAGCCAACACGGACAAAGGACGATGTAGAGAATGAAAAGGGAAAACGCAACAAAACAAATATTAAAATGGTGACAAACGGTGTTTCAACAAGAAATCAAAAAGAGAGTTGGGAGAAAGAAGGAGAGGTAGAAGGCAATCAATAGTGGTTATTGTTAATGAGGATCGTCACAGCAGGGAGGGGAAGAGTCGCGCCTGCGAGCGGTTAATGTTTGAGGATGGTAAAAACAGTCACTTTGAGCAGCTTTTTGAGGCGCCAAGGGTTATGGAGAGGATTGCTTTGATCTGACTAAATGCGTCGGAAAGGTGATTCAATGCACAACCTTCTTTCATCTTCCACAAAGTTTGCGCCATTATACTGTAATTTGTCACCTTGCTTTGTCTTTTTCGTTTCCCCAGCATCACTAACTGTCCTATCCTAGCAGGAGCGTTGGCAAGTTGTCACCCGCCATTTATACACTTCTGGTTGCCGCCCTACTGGGGGTCGGTACACCGCTCCGGGTGGGTGACATTGTACCTCCCTACTCTGAGCTATAGTGACACCATTCACAGTCCACCTGGAGGTTTGGCACCAATCTTATGAACTGGTGAGGTGTTAGAACCAGGTTATTTCACAATCGAACACCGCCTAGACCTCTCCGGATAGTCGGATCAACCAGACTGCAAATAGTGTCTTCAGTGGGATTCGAACCCGCGCCTCTATACCATGATGGCGGTGGCGGCGGCGAGCGCAATTACCACTGACCTCGCGTTTGGTACCAGTGACAACTTTTGGGTAGCAGTATTTTATGGTAGGCACGAATTAGATCGTTCTGTTGGAGAAGACCTTTATAGAAAGGCTTCGGAGTGTGCAGTTCATTTGAAGCAGTTTTATTCGAGTACGGTATGTTTAAAAGACTAACAAGATTTCAAAGCCCGGTGATAACACGTTCAATATTTATGACAGTTTGAGTTTTAAACCGACGGTCGAATAAATAATCCGGTTTTTCAGGAAAGGAATTACAAGGGCAATAATATTAACGTTCTCGTTAGACCTCATTATGGTTTCGAACTGTCACAGCAGATCGACAGGACTATATGTTCTCGAAAGGATCGCCAAAACATACATAAATTTAGTGACTTTCAATGCCATACAGTCATATATACCTGTGTCAGAGGAACTTTACCAAACTTCTAAGGTATAGACAGCAGTCATAAATAATCTTCCAACTGTTCACAATACAACCTACCTGACAAATGAAATAGATTGTTCTAATGATCACTTTTTGACTGCATGAACTGTCGACGATGAACAACAGCACGGCGCAGCAATGGATCTAAAGATCATATTCGACAACGACTACGGAAAGTTGACGAAAAATGAGTAAAACTCTTTAGAAATCATTCTAGAGTACATTGCATTATTGAAACAAATATAGGCTGTATCCGTAATAGTTAACACATGGCAGACTATAGTTGCGGTTACCGTGAATTAATCTGCCGAACTCTTCTCAACTGAACTTTCCAGAAAAGAGCGCCTTCATGAATCGCACCTTCAAAGATTTAGAAACGATCGACTTTTGTTATGCAGCCTGTATGTGGAAATATTTTGTACTGAAACGCTTCTCTGAGGGTTTTGAAATTACTACAACATTGGCGAAAGAGCTGTTTGAATCAGCGGCAAGCACACTTTCCGGCGCTAATGCATTATACACACCAGTTGTATAACCGTACATTGACACACCAACCGTATATTGACATTCACCGTCCTGAATAACCGTGGATCGATAGTATCACAGTTATACTGGTGAAATATTAGCATATTTAAACAAGAGACTTGTAATATTATCACGTGAGTGTTTGTGAAGACTGTTTACTACATGTTTGCCTATGTCAGTGTGGCGGAAGTTGTATCTGATTATATGCTTCTGTTTTGTTTAAATATGCTAACATTTACAAGATGGATCTATCTACGGCAATACAGTTGGTCATACGACCGGGTATACAACTGGTGTGCAAAATGCATTAGCGCCTAATTTCCTTCTCCGCTCAACCAGTCATAGCGCTCGCTGTCTTTATAAAATCGATAGCCAACAATTTGTTTGCGAAAGCACCGCTCATTGGTCGATTTCAAGGTCACCGCATGAACGACTATTACATCGCTCACCACAGAAGAAAGAGTCGTCGGGACTTTTCACTCTGGAATCCGACTGTGCTATTCGCGTTTCGCTGATCGGTCTACCACAGGTTCAAGAATGTTTAGGAAACGAGAAGTCTCTGTACTTGACTGCTCGTCCGTCCAGATTGCCAGATGTGAAACCAATCGAGCGCCTACTTGGGATTATCTTGGACGAGGTGTTCCACATGACTGGCCTCCGAATTGGCAGACTTCCTGATTGAGTATTGGAAACGAATTCTTCAATTGTCTTTGAACAATTTAGTTAACAGCGTCGAGATATTGATCCTCATTGGAGGAGTCTACTCATTCGTGGCATTTTAAGAAGGCGACAATGGCTCTCTTCTAAGCCATTAATAACCCTAACGGTCATTATTAGATTTTTAAATAAATTAAAAGTTGCATTTCATCACTGAAAGACGGGGGGGGGTGAATTCAAGCCGATAGGTGATTTGTAGTTTCTTTTTATGACTGGTGTGCCAATTTCGCTGATTTTCAGTCAATAAAGTGTATTTTTAGCCAGATAACTATATACATGTATTGTAATGTCGTTTCTTGAACTTTCCCCAAATAGAGCATCATGTTCCAAGGTTTCCCATAATACCAAGTACACCCACACACGCCGCACAAGCGCAGATTGTCAATTTAGGATGAAATTAGTTAGAAATGCCGCGCGTATAATGACAAAATTAAAACGCCTTCCATTAGGAATAGTATACGACGGATATGAAAAATCATAATTTATGGGACACCCAGGATATCGACATATATATTTGGGGCTATCTATGTAACGAAGAACGCTGATCTGTGTTCCTTCCTTTCCGCAGACTTTGGTTTTCTACTCGATTGTGTTGATCTCTCTATGTGTGGATGTTTCTGTTTGTCTGTGTGTCCTTAAAACAGTGTCATAAAATAGAATGATCATTTTTCAAATTATTCCAAGTACTGACCGGACGAGTTGGGGACTATGGATCAATATGTCTGCACAGTATTTTATCATTCAACTAATATCAACTATTTTTTCATACAACTAGCTTTTGCAATTTTGATTGCCATTTGTTTAGGAAATAAATGCATAATTTTGTACTGAAAACGACGCGAGTCAAATTAGGAAATCTACTTCTCATTGTCCATGCAATATTTACGTTCTTTAAACTCTCCCTCTCTCTCCGATTTTGTTATGAGCGCTTAAATGGGTTTCTACAACTCAGAGGCACATCCACGAATTGTTGGAGGAAACGCGAGACTGGTTTCCTTATCAAATCGATGTGGCAGATGTGTGGTGCAGCAAACTGAAGTTCCATTCCTCTTCCCGATTCCTTCCGACATGCTGCAGCATAACTCAAGTACTCTCACGTCGTATTCTCGTTAGTACAATAGGTGCCTGCCTTCTTGTTTGAATCAATACAGGTGAAATTGGAGGAGACTTCTCGGCAAAGTATTGTAAGCATTTCTTACTGTATGTACTCACAAACACGCACTTATGTATAAAATGATCTGCCCATATATGTTAAATTTACTTATTTCTAGAGGAGGACAGGACTGTTAATTCCGCTGAAGGCCATATTCCCATTAAATTCTATTTTGTTTTAGTCATTTTAATACTTGTATGTCCTTGTTTGTTATTTCGTTTGTTTTGTTTGTTGTTAAGGCGATGCTTAATCAGTTTTACAGTTTAAAGGCCGTTTTTGTTGTTTCGATTATTTTACAGATTTTATAACTGTTTTTGTTGTTTCGTTTATTTTTGTTTGATTTGTTTTGTTTTTAAGGCGACTTCTTTTCTTTTTTGACCGATTTTAAGGCCGGTTTTTGTTGTTTCGTTTTTGTCATAAGTAATAGATTTCTTTGTTTACCAGTTCGCACTGGATAACCTATAGTATGTCTATCTGTCAGTCCGTTACGCAATGTTCAAAGTCTAATTTATGATGACGGTTTTAGTTATGCCAGAGTGATGTGGCCTGATGGAAAAGGCATCTCCCCACTTTTCTCTCTTCGGCGCCCTCTCTCCCCACTTTTCTCTCTTCGGCGCCCCCTCTACAAACTTTTCTCTCTTCGGCGCCCCCTCTACACACTTTTCTCTCTTTGGAGCCCCATCTCCTCACTTTTCTCTCTTCGGTGCCCCTCCATATTTTCGAAAGCTTCCGTCCGAGGCTCCTGACTCTTTGCAGCGATGCAACAGCTCGGTTTTATGCAGATAAATTGAAATCGACCAATGAACGGTGACTTCGTAATCAGTCTGGCTATCGATTTTTTTTCACAGTCAGTGAGCGCGGTTCTTTGTAAGTAGACTGCAGACACCTTATGACACAGGGGAAGTGTCGCCTTACAGTCAGTCGCAAGGAAATTCTTTGAAGATTTGTTGAAATAGAAAATCCAAGTCCGTGGAGTTGTTAATTAGATACAACTACATACGCTGAACATCATTAAGCAAGTTGTATATCAAAGCCTAGCTACAAGGATTATTTTGTTTTGGACAAGGGATTAGGTTAGAGACACTCTTGCTAAGCTTCAGCAGTACAGGGAGTCGGTGGAGAGGTCACGAAAGGCCTCATGGAATTCGGATTATTGATGATGCAGCATCAAGTTCACATGTAGAAATGCTATTGTCGTAGTTAGCACAAAGCCGATTATTTATACTTGACAACTAGAAATATTTCATGTTTTTTTCACTAAAAGACACAATGTAAGATTTTCATTTCTTTCCTATATATTCTCATCTTTAGTCTGGTTTTAAAGAATGAAGTTAATCACATTCTCCATAATACTAAAAAAATAAATCCATTAGGAAATAAAAATTTCAACTTTTCTAAACAATTGTCCGAGTAACAAAATTTCTGTCTATCGAGTGTTATTCTTTTGTCCAGCTGGTCCACGTTTATGGCATACATTATCACCACTCCGTTCTATTTTCTGATTTATCTTCTAGATTCTTATATTTTAGTTATTTAGCATGTATTTGCATCTCTTTAGTTCCAGTTCTTCTTCCGTGGCAATATAGTCTGAAGTAAATTGTGTCTTTCGTTTATCTCTTCTAATACTTCTTCGTTGGTTTTCCGATCCTGCCATGATATTCTCTGCATTCGTCTCCATATCCACATTTCAAATGCTTCTGTCACTGTCTCATTACGTTCTTGGAGTGTCCATGTTGCTGATCCATAAAAAGCTACACTCCATATTATTGATTTGACAATTTTCTTCTTAGTTTCTCTGTTTAACCCTTTGGTGAGCAATTCTCTTCGTTTGATGAAGGCTTGCTTAGCCATGACAATTCTTGTTCTTATTTCCTCATGGCATCTACCGTTCGGTGTGATAATTGCACCTATAGGTATTTGAAGCTTTTCACTTGTTCTAATTCTTTATGGTCTAATTTTATGACCGCATGAATATTAATTAACATGGAACAACATTTGTTTCACACATTATAGTAAATCAGGTACTCAGATAATGTATGGTCTCCTATACAAAGAACACGTTTTCAGAAGTGGAATCGTTCCAAACTGAGTTGACAAGGAAAATATTAAAAAGACGACCAAAACCACAATTTGACTATTTTTTTCAAACAATATCAATATAATTAAATTGTCATCCACCAAGTCATTACTGTTTGCAGTATTCAGTAAGTAAAAGTAAGTCACATGCATACATAGATAAGGATTGTTCAGATTGATTTTTTACATGTATGGAAGGTAAGAGAAATCATTGATAGGAGATGCCACTTGCTATTTGCGGTTTTCTTGCGTGAAAGCAGTTTGTGTGGATTCACTTCGGCCACTCTTTTCCAACGTGTATGGCGAACACATCATACAAACATCCAACCTTGATCTGCTGGAGGAGAGGATATCTATCGGTGGACATAAAAATCAACAACCTCAGACTGTACGCTAACGATACAACCGTGCTGTCAAATACTAAAAAAATGCGGTTTACGTCTTCATGTAACAAAAACCAAGATCTTATCGACAGATAATCTCACAACGGACAAATAAAAATCGACGAAGAAGAAGTGGAGATGGTTGACGAAATGATCTTTATGGGTTCAATGGTAGAACGAAAGATAGCAAGTCAGAGCTGGGGATCAGGCGCAGACTTGCAATGAGGAGAAATGCAGTGGTTAGATTGGAAGAGATCTGGAAGGACAATGACATTATAGAAAGGATATAAAGATATTACTTGTCAAAACGTTAAAATTCCCAAGAAATTCAACCAGACATCTTCTTTGAAGCACAAATTTTAAAGAATCGCCTGAGCTACTTTGGCCACATCGTCCGTAGAGATGGCACCAACTTAGAAAAGTTTGCTTGGCATTGTAGAAGGACAACGAATGCAAGGCAGACGGCCTCAGTTACGATGGTTAGACACGATACAGCATGTCGTGGGATACCATCATGAAAATGGGGGAATCGGTGTGGAAGGCGGACGATAGAGCTGGCTGAAGACGTCTTGTTCGTGCGGCCACTAGAAGTCGAACTCGACTAGACAGAACCTGATGAAGATAAAGATTTTATAAAGGTGATAAAATTTAAATGACAACCTAATTTAATTGCAGTTGCACTGATATCAATAGTGAATTGCCAAACGATGCTCATAGAGGAGGACCAGTATGGATGATGTTATTGCTTTGGCACATTCTACTGACGCACAATGTAACAAACCCGTATTGCCAGACTTCAACTGCAGGGGGGTCAAAGCGAATTTAGAGAGGCAAAATACACACCACCATCTTGCTTTTCAATTTACCGATTCAAATTTATTAACCAATAGTATTACCGATTATAAACTAACTAGCGGAGGTATCCGGCTTTGCTCGGGGATTCATAGGGCAATAAAATATCAGGAAACAACCAAATTTTCAAGTAAATAATTTATTCTGATGAATCTGTAGGAAAAAGCAGAGAGGAGCATTATGTTGAGAGGTACTTTCTTTGGAACAAATCAGGGTCAACCCAAGGTGGGCTAATGGCTTAATAAAAAAGCTGCTTAGTCATATATATTAACCACTGTCGAAGTGACCTCTTGAAATGTAACTAAATTTACTTATAAATTCCGAGATATACTACTCTCACATTTATTAGTAGTAAAATAAAAGCGTAGGATGTCTTTTTAAATATCGCCTTTGTTTTTCCTGTCTTTTTATCCTTTTTATTAATTATGAACTTTTAATGGGCTTATTTTACTCCCAGTGAAACGTCGGTTCATTTGAGACCCTTTGCAACCCTCTGCCATGTTCCGTTCTCGAGTCATAAGCATACAGAAGGACATCACGACAGATCACCACAAATATAGTTATAGATAAGTGGTTTCAGTTCTGCTGACGCTATGCCTTGGGATAAATACCCAGGCATGTAATAATTGAATTGTACATACAGTATTATTTTCAACCTTTTTTTACAAAAGATAGCTCAGCCCGGGGAATCGAAAATAATGTCGGACCCCCTTGGCCCCCTCCTGGATACGTGATTGCAATGTAATACGAAGATCGGAAGCGAATTGACTCATCTGTCTGTCTGTCTGCCTGTCTCCTATTTGCTGTTTCTTCTGGCCGGCCAGCCTATTCAAGAATAGTTTCTTCTTTTGATTGCATTTGGGGGAAAGAAGCTGTGCGGTTCGAGTGTCGACTAATTTGTCTCAAATTAGCTTCGCCGTCGCTAATAGCTTTTTCATTAGGACCACGGTGTTGTGGAAATAACTCTGGAAATGGCATTTGAAATACCAAGAGAGACGTTCGAAAAAACTACAGACCGGGGCAGCAAAGGAGGCCGCAGAAGACAGGAAATGTACATATTACTGGCCAGAATTTGGGGGTGAGGGGTGAGATGCGAATCTAGAGAGAGAGACGAGTTTACTGATATTATTAAAATGCAAATACTTCACTGAAGTAGAAAGTACGAACAAAAACTGCGCAGTTATTTAAAAGAACATTTTTAAAAATTGGGAAAATCCTTTCTTTCACGAATAAAAATGTTTGTCCTATAGGTTGATTATTAAGTTTCAAAAACCTTCGCACCCTTTCAGTAAAGCTTCGTGGTAGTCTATCATCGTTCAACGCGCTCTAAGACACAATTTTCTACCACCAAAATGCGTTTATGATAACTGCCAGAAACTTTTTCAGTGATTCCGTTGCCAATGACGCAACACACTGCAAATTCAAATGCAGGATGTGTGTAAAATCTTTCCCGCAATTGTTTCCTAACTCAAAGCTATTCTACTTTGCCATTAAGCAGAAAAGGGTCAAAAGAAGTTGGAAACAGGAGTGGTCAGCTCTTCTGTATTACTTCCGCATGCATATATTAGTAGTATCTTTTCTAGTTGACAATGTTTCCTTATGGTATTTTCGTCCTCAGGTTTATCGCTTATATTCCTATGGCAAAAGTTGTTCATTACAACGAGTTGCATATATGCTTTTAAACTTTTCGTATATAAGATTAACCTTATTATGGAAATCATTGTAGTAGGGTCATATAGTATTTTTCAGTAGTTGCTAGTAATTTAGAATTGCAATAAAAGTCCGACAGGCATGACAACATTTAATGATTCTATTATAGTCCTTCACTCTGACAAAGGTATATATAATGGTGTGTGGTCTTCTCGAAACTTCCAACCATCACTCCTGACCAAATTAAACGAATCCTTGTTGCCATTCCTCTAACCCACCAAAAACATACAGTATTGATATCTGAAAATCGTATTTCAATATGTAAATATATAGATAAGCAGTGGTGGGTCCGAGGGGTCCGGACCCACCCCAGCTCACAAATAAAAATGAAGTCTAAAGTACAGATGATCGCTTTTAAACTTACGTATTAAGCCAATAACAAAACTATGCGATGAAATATGTACTCAGCTAATATACAGAATCCAAATACTTGCACACAAACAAATGGACAGCTGACGGAATTCCTCGCTGATTGCTATGATACGGAATTCCTCGCTGATTGCTATGATACGGAATTCCTCACTGATTGCTATGATACGGAATTCCTCGTTGATTGCTATGATACGGAATTCCTCGCTGATTGCTATGATACGGAATGCCTCGCTGAGACTTTTCCCTCGGCTTCTGTTCTCCGCCTAGCTGTCAAGTATTAAGAGACTGTTATAGACATCGTCATGAATCGGCAGGAAAAAAAGACCCGACAACGAAAGTTGAAGGGACTGTGTAAAACACGTTAGGTATGTAGAAAGATTTGAGGCAATAGATAATTTCCTGGATTTGGGGCCTTCTGTATTGACTGCCTGTGAGGCTATAGTACATCCACATGTATATGCTGCGGATGAAGAAATTAAATTTCTTCGCTCATCAATCAGGCCTGGCAATGGGACGCTGAGACAATGATCCGCGCTTAAGGAATCCTGGTCAATTTTCGGGAGTTTGAAACTCCGGTGAGCTTTGTCATTCTAAAAAACGTTTCGAAGCTGAGCGTTCGTTTCCCCCCGTTCGCCAAATGAAGACGGCACTCCGCTCAACAATGAGCGCAGAGCGCCTAACTGCTCTAGTCCTCATGAACTCAAACTACGGTCTTCAACTCAAATCGCAGGAGGTTGTGTCGCGCTTCGTCAGGGCCCATCCGCGCCGCCTTTTATCAAAATTGTATGAACCTATTTAAATATTTTTTGTAAGTCTTTAATTACATGTACATTCAATTTATAAACCTTTCAATAAAATCGATTTTTTGAACAATTTGTTGTTTTCAATTCGAGTGATTGAACTGTCATATATTTGGAATTTTAAGTACTTCTATCGATAGCCCCATATTAAATATGCCTCAGATGCAAGCAAACGTACTTAAAATTTTAAAATTTTCTTAGGAGGATAACTCGACTTCTAGTTCGGACCCATCCCTGCTATTTTTTCTGCACACGCCCTTGAGAAGGTAACAGAAAAGTTGATTATTACTAAAATTGTTTGGTAATTTCATTCCTTCTTTTGCTCTACGTAGTTCCCTATCATTGTAGTTATGCCCGAACGTCTACAGCAATATGTATACAAAGTAGAATTATTATTCCATTGAGAAGCTCAGTGACATTTCTACACCTATACTGTATATCCTTTAATCAGAGTTATCAGACTATCATATTATTTTGAATTCCGGTTTAATTATTATAATGGATGCGGTTAAAACAACCCAAACAGACAGAGAGTTTCACAGGATAATAAAAATATTTAGGATATAAATACCACATTTATTCAGTTAAAACTTCCTCTTCGGTGTACCGTATACCACGACGTGTGCTCAACATAAATAAGCTTGTTCTAAATTTTCGAAAACAATTTCGCTTTTTTTCGTCTTAGATGTTTTTGCATATCTTAAGTGACTTGTCAATAAGTATCACAGGGTAATTAATTAAAAACACACATCAATCATATGAGGTTATTTAACAATCAAATTTTAATTGCAAAGATATTAGTTTCTATCAGTTCTGTGCTCACATAAGAGGTTCGAATTTCCAAGTGGACCTTATGAGTCCCTCTTGTATATGACAATTGACACTTGCCCATTCTGTAAATTGACATATCTAGAGATCACTTTGATTTCACATGTATCATATATTGTACAAATTACAAGGGTATTGGTTTCCCAAACTACTTCCTTTCACCAAGACTAATTGGTTAGTTAGTTAGCTTGTGAAAGTCAATATGACAGATGTTGATACGTGTATTGTTCAATTATACTGTATATACACAGGGCCATAATGCATTCACACTCCACCGTGTTAAGGGGCGGGGCACATCCACCCTGCACCGTGTTAAGGGGCGGGGCACATCCACCCTGCACCGCCGATAGAAAATCTATTATCTATACAGAGCGGCAAGGGGTAGGCCGCATGGGCTAAATGTTGAGTTTGTCGATAAATTCAACACAATCATCAGAAAATAAATTTATTGTATCATGCCTATATAGATATTCATTTGAAATATTTTGAACATACGTATACATTGAATAAAGTCTACAAACTACAGAGTGCCCAAAAAAAACAGCAAATTTCAGAGAAAAAACGTGTTTATAAAATACTTACTTACGTACTTAGTCTTAGAAAAATAAACATAGGGTGTAACAAAATCGTTGAAATATACAAAGCTGCTCAGAAATGTTCAAACTGTTGCCCCTGAGCTTCAATACACTTATTTATGTAAGCGACGGATCCAAGCGGAAGTCGCATTTCGAATGACGTCAATTGAAATGTTTTTCCAGGCTTCACTAAGCACGTTCTTCGGATCAATCAGATTATTAATTTCTTTGTGTTTGGACTACAGGTGCGAAAGTAAATTTGGTTTCGAACGTCGAGATTCTTGAAGTGCAGGAGTAAATACTTGACATTTTACCTTACGATAGCATATTTAACCCTATCCATACTGGGCTATTTAACGCAGCCAGGTACCGAGAGGGGGGCTGATTCGCCCCCCCCCCTATTGAAATCTACTTTAGGAGTGTACTATAGTGATGAAAATTGGCCCCTAAATAAATCAAGATGATCTACAGATGACTTTGCTTATAGAAAAATATTTTATAAAAAAGCAAAAAGTTACAGCTAATTTAATTTTTAAAGTACATCAAAAAAAGTGAAAATTTGCTTTCTTCAATTTTTTCAATTTTAATCGAAGTAATTAACTATATAATAAAGTAATGGGAGTCTTAATATTATAGTGCGTGTTGGTGGTTCATTGTGTATTAGAAATGAAATACAATTAACTAATATCCACCCCTCAAGGAAACATTTTGTTGTTTTCACTTATAATTAGAATAACTAAAATATATCGAGTCACTTACTTTAGAGGCCTATAGCAGACCTCCCGTAGGTCTAACAACGATGAAAACATTATCAAAAGCTGTTAAACATAAAGTTAGGAAAAGGCATGAAAGCTGGAGATCACTCGATTATCCAAAAAACAATGGTATCAAAAATAAAACAGGGGGGCGAATCAGCTG
>JAUYWV010021565.1:0-16938 GCA_032274565.1 Nematoplana nigrocapitula
ATTTGAAATTAAACGAGTGACTGATATCTTCAATGATCCAGCTGTTAAATAAAATTTTCATCCGCTCAGCCATCAAATTAAAAATATTTGATAAATCATAGAACAGAACTCGCCGCTAGTTATTCTCGAATAGCATACGCGGCTCGTCTGTTCTCCATTACTTATCAGATTGTTAAAACACGTAAATTACTCTTGCCAAAAAAACTCACTTACCTTGCCGACTTCCATTAGGTTATGCCTGGTCATCGTACTGATGGCGAAATCGCTGGTCACCCCGTAGCTCTCCGGGTCAGCGATGGCCGGATAGAGGAAGCACTCGAAGACAAACTCGGTGCACATCCGCTCGATTCCAGCCACATCCAAATGACCAGCGCGGAGCACCCGTTCGGCGAGAAATCCCATCAGACGAAGATAGGACGGCGGGAAGAGATGCAAATGGTCTTGCAGGGAAGCGATAAATTCGTTGGCCATGCCGGACAGAGCGCGGACCACTTCGGACCGATAGGCAGATACTTTGACCCGGTACTCTTCCGTTCCAGGGACTCCGAATTTGGCCCGACGATGTGTCTGTGAGAAGCGCTCCATCAGTTGCCTCTCGGAGATGTCGTAGTACCAGTCGTCCTGAACAAGGATGCGGAGCAGCGGCTGGTAGAGAACACCGGTAAGGAACTTCTTTGCTGCAGTCAAATTTTCTACATACACTTCGAGCAGTCGACTGAACGCACAGTTACCACTGAGGAGAACCTTTCTGGGATTCAACGAGGGAGCCACCTCGTAGGTGATGAGCCATTTGAGCACTGTCAAAACACTTGTGTCGTCTTCGGGACAGAGACAACTCCCGTAGACAGTCGAATAGAGTACAGAACAGAGGCGTCTAAGTCGGCCGGGCTGGGAGTGCTCCATCGCCTGGGCCTGGAGCAGCATCTGCGCAGCCAATTCAGGCTGACAGCGTAGCATGCGAAGAATATCCGCGTAGTAGAATTCGTCGTACTGGACTACGCTGAACGCCTGAACAAATTGAACCCCGTCCAATTCGAAGAAGCGTGCAGACAACCGAGTGGCTGCTCCGTCGCCCACACCGCTCTGGATGTAATTGAAAATGGTGGCCCGTTGGTCCTGCAGAATCCACCAGTCGCGGAATAGGCACTCGCTGGATTTGAGCAGGTCCATGTAAAGTTGTTGGATGATGCTCTTCTCCCGGCGAACATAGTTGGATTCTCGCCTGAGATTGATACCTAGCTGGCTAACCTCATCTTCCATCGGCAAACTAAATACAACAATGTCTAGTGTTAAAAACCAGGTTTACTAAATACACACTTGGTGTTCAAAGGTAACAAATAATGGCTATAGATGGTACAAAAATATAATTTAATTTCAAACAATTTTTTTATAGAAATCAAAAAGCATTAGATTGTGATTGAATGGCAATATCAGTAATCTTGTTATAGTCACTTCTGATTTGTCAAAGAACTCTATGTACAAATATCCAAATAATGCACAACATGTGGAGTGTGAACTCGATATGAACTGTGTTTACGTTGAAGTCACAGTCAGTTACCGTTGGCAGCTGGTAATCAGTTTAACTGTTTAACTGCTACCGTACCGTTGATGTTGAGAATAAAGTTGATTCTTTGACGCAACTACGTATTTCTCATTGACATTCGCCACCGTATTCTTATCTAAAATTGTGACATTAGTGAGTAGTTCGGGTAATCGGGGCCGTAATAGCAATAGGCCAGATTTCAGTCTTGCGTTCAGTGGACGTATAAACAGTCGTGGTCGCAGTGTTAATGCTTATAGTAGCTTTACTAGGAAATCTTGAGCGTTTTATACCCGCTCTGATCACCCTACAATAGGCTGCTCTCTTCCTCTCAATAAGAGGATGAACATAGCTCGTTCTAAATACTTATGCTTCAACTGCCTTGGTCAACATCCTAGATCTGAATGTGTGTCCAAACGGACATGTGCCCATTGCAACAAGAGCCATCATACCGCCCTTCATGGGCACAACTTTTTCTCTAAGATAGTCAGTTCTTCTAATGTAGTTGTTTCTGCTAGTGAGTCTAGTCCTATTGTTTCTTTGACTAATACTGCAGTCGTGTCACAACGTAGTACACATGAGAAGGAGGTTACTTTTTCTGAAGTTTCAGTCAACACTGCTAGTAGTTCTAGTATTTTAGCTCCAGTTGTTCTTTTGAAGACAGCGAAGTCTAGAGTCAGTAGCTCTGTTTGTGATTCCTTACCTTCCTGTTCTGTAAAAATTTTTGTTGATGAAGGTAGCCAGGCATCTTACATTAAACAGTCTGTGGTCAATCGTTTGTGCCCAAATATTCTGAAGCAGATCAAGTCTGTTGTAAACAGTCGTCCTCTGACTCCTCTTCTCTCTGCTCCTGGAGAGCCTCAGGCAATGACGCCTTCCTGTCTGCTGTTTGGTTTTAATTCCTTGGCCCTTCCGCATCCGATGGTCGACGTCGATGAGACTAATGACAAGTCGCTCTTCTCCGATTTTGTTGTTGTCTAGCATGGCAAAGCGTCGCGCATTGTTATTTGATCACTTTGTTCGGCGGTTTCAGCTCGAGTACATGTCTGCGTTGCGTGAGATGCATTTCTATAAGCAGAAGGTTGTTCCTAGGGAGCAGGTCGTGTGTCCTAAGGTCGGGGAACTCGTTCTAATTAATAATGAGATCCTACCGCGTACCGTGTGCAATGGAAAGTTGGGGTATTTGAACGACTGCTCACTAGTCCGGACGGACAAGTCAGAGCCGTTGACTTACGCACCGTTTTGGGGAAGACGAATCGACCCGTGACGAAGCTTTACCCATTGGAGGTTACCACTGACGTTTCTACATCCACGACTAACCCTGATGACGGAAGGCCTGATGGAGACGAGCGACCGCCGCCTCGTCATGCCGCTCAGGTGGCCCGTATGAAGATTCGTGCGATCATGGATAAGGACGAGTGCTGCTAGGACTCAACGGAAGCAGAACTTTGCTTCCCGGGGAATTTATGTGGAGTGTGAACTCGATATGAACTGTTTTCACGTTGACGTCACAGCCAGTTGCCGTTGGTAATCGAAATGAGCTATGATTTAATGAACTCTGTTCACGTTGACGTCACAGCCAGTGACTAATAAGTGTAGCTGTTTGACTGCTACCGTACCGTTGATGTTGAGAATAAAATTAATTGTTTGACACAACTACATATTTCTCAAGTTGATCATGCTTTAAATAATACATTTAAACTATTCTGATCATATTTTTATAACGGTGACCCAATTTTGAATTTCGCTGGGAAATACTGTAGAATATAAAGCTATAACCACAAATTACATTCATTAGATTTCTTTCAAATTCGAAAATAGAGTTGGAATTATCTTTTCAATGTTATTTATCCGATTTAATAGTGAAAAATCAAATTGTCGACTTCTATTACAAAATATATGCTTGTTTTTCTACTTCAGTTTATATTATTTAAGTGTACTTTTACAGGTCGTGTAATTATGCAAGTAAACGGGAAAATGGACTGTGTTGAGTCTGCCGATGGTTTCTGGCGTATTGATAAGAAACTAACAATTGGAGACAACCTGAAAGAAGATATTAAAGAAATCCTCAAAATATTGTTTCCAACTTGGAATTTAGATGACTTAAAAGAAAAGGTTTGTAACAGCCATTAATATTATGATTAATTAAGCATTTGGACTTGGTATTTAAGTTTAACTCATCAAATAAGTGACCATTTAGCAACACAGTGGCTATTCAACCAGAACCGGTTAAATAGCCAATTTGACTATTCAGCCGGCAGTCATTTTTGAATATGTATAAAAAAGTATTGAATGTCGAAGTGTATTTAGCTCTGGTCTAGTCTGGAGGAGAGATAGCAGGATTATTGAAGCTGCTCTAAAACCCTGCCTGAAGAAAAAAACAAACATCGGTTTAAAATATTATGAGGCTGCTGGCTCAATAGTCAAATTGGCTATTCAACCGGTCCCGGCCTAATACTAATAGTAATACTAATAGTGAAATACTATTACTAATACTAATACTGTAATAGCTACTGCGATTTTCATTTAGCAACTTTTTTAACTCTTCACAATATTGGACATCTTCCCCTGAAAAACAGACCACTTACTAGAATAATATATGAAAATAATATAGATAAATTTAGAGAAGAAATTAGAATACTTTCTTCCAATTTTGTTATAAATGGTAACAAAAGTCAAAACAGTTTCACAACACTGCCACTGGTCTAAATTTATTGAATCTGTAATAACAATATATGAAAGAGTCTTTCCATTTATTCAGATAAGTAGACAAAATATAAGAATAAGAAATGGATTACTGAGCCTGAATGAGGGAATAAAAAATTCTATAAGGCTAAAGAAAGCTTTATATAAAATTCATGAAATCAAAATTACAAAAAGCATAACTGATATATTTAGTTATAAAAATCAATTAAATAAGATTATAAAAGCTGCAAAAATAAATATTTTTATTAAAGGTTATATCTGATGATCTGGAAAAAATTAATAACTTAACTCTTTTGGTAATAAGATTGAATTGAAAGTAGATGATACTCTAATAATTGACAAAAAGTAACTATTTCAATACTTATTTTAGTAAAATAGGTTCTAAACTAGTGTCTAACCTAAAACCTAAGCCTGATCAAACTTTTAATAAATATTTGACAAGCAATTGAGACAATAGTATACTACTTAATAAAGTATCACATGATGAAATACTTAAAATAGTTAAAATATAAAAAAGAAAACCTTTTCAAGTTATGACCTTATCAGTCCAAAATTATTAAAGTTAGCTATTAATAAATTTTTACATTTACTTGCCAAATTGATACACCTATCTATTATTGAAGCAGAATACCCTGACTACCTAAAAATAACAAAAGTCAAACCTATTTTTAAATGTGATATTAAAACTGAGACTGCTAATTATAAACCTATCTCTTTACTATCAACTTTTAATAAACTGTTTGAAATTGTCTTACATAAGCAACTCACTTTTTTATTGAAAAAATGAAATATTATTCAAAAAACAAATATGCCTTTCGATAAGTACCATAGTACTATTGATGCCTTTATATCTACTTATGATTTCATTACATTGTTAAAAGCTTGAATAAAAAGTTAAAGGTACTAGGCATCTTCATTGACTTAAGAAAAGCCTTTGACAGCATTGATATTGAAATTCTTTGCCAAAAGGTTTCTTACTATGGAATTAATAGACCATTTGGGTTTGATTTTAAATAACTATTTAACAAATAGAATAATATTTACAGAACTAGGTGACACCTCATCAGAGTTACAACCTATTAACTATGGTATTCCTCAGGGCATTGTGTTGGCCCCCTTTTGTACTTGATCTATATAAACAATATCAAATTACTTGCTTCAAAAATGGACCTAAGGCTTTTTGCTGATAACAAACATATTATAAATAGCACAGACCATAAAGATTTAGAGCAAAAAACAAATGAAGCTTTCTGATGACTGGATTACATGTAACAGATAAACACTAAATGTTTCCAAAACTCATTACATTCTATTTAGTTGCTGACCCAATTAATTTAAAAATGCTACAGAGAGTAGCACAAGGTTCCTGGGACTGCATATTCAATCCAACCTGAAATGTGATATACATGTGAATAATGTTATCAAAAGTCTAAACAAATATATCTATTTATTCGATCAAATTCAGGGTTTCCTGACAATGAAGCAAAAGATAACAATATTTAAAGCACTTGTCTTTACTAAGTATAACTATGGTATTGAAATATATAGCAATTGCTCCAAGCTATGGATGAACCAGTTTAAAATTACTCAAAATAGTCTACTAAAGATACTGTTCTTCAATAACTCAAGATATGATACCAATAAATTGCATCTGGACTCTAATTTACTAAAGATTGGGGACAACTTTAAGCTCCGTTTGAATCTTCAAATTCATAGATTTATACATTATCAGGATATAGTTCCAAAAGAATTTCAAAATAGTCTACTCCGCTTAAACCGGAAAACCATAAATCTCTGAAAATCTTCCGGTTTATGAATCATCCGGTTTGTAGAAAAGCAAGAAAAACCATGTTATAGCAATGTATATTTAAGAAAAAAATGAAACAATCGTAATGTTATCTTAAAAGGGTAAATATAGTCATTTAAAGAGGTCAGTAATGAATGTCTGCTTCTTTCCTCATACCACCTCCTGACACAGCACATCATTAATAAGAAGCAAACTTGACTTCTACAACAATGAAAGTGTCCAGATTATGCATAGCTAAATGTATAATAATAATGAGTCTGGTACCTGGAAAGGTGCCTGGTGTACAGTTTAGGCGCGTCTGCTTTACACTTACCATTTAACATAGCATAGATACAAAGAAATATTGGTTCTTTATTTAGCATACGTTTTATGCAGTCGTCTGGATTATGCACGACTGGTTTAAGCGGAGTAGACTGTATTATAGTAAAAATCACCTCTATACATTTCCATAATACTAGAAACTCAAGTAACATTTTTTTAAATACATGGCTTACCTTCCTAACCCGAGAATCATCGGAAAAGCTTCAATTCAATGGAACAAACTACTAAACGATCTTAGGCTAATAAAAATAGACAAAAATTCAAAGATCAACTATTTCAGTTATTTCAAAACCAATACAAGTAGCGCGATCAAACTTTTATTTTACATGATATTGAAATTGATTTTTATTTAAAAAAAGATATTGGTTACCAGCTAGATCTCTCGCGAGCCTCTGGTATCCTTTTAAGTGAGGGAATTTTATTTTTTATTATAATTTATAATTTTTATATCAAAGACAATCACTTTATAGATTCCTTTAATTTTATTGACATACATGTACACTTTTATTCCTGAAATTTTATTATATTGAATTTTATATTTATCAAGTGTACCGTTAAACGTCTCACTTAATAAAATAACTTTTATTATTATTATTATAGTTTCGTCCTAATTAGGACTCATCAGGTGTACGCAAGAGAATGCGAACCCAGCTTGACTTACCACTGGCAAGTCAAGCCAGGAGCTCCGAAAAATGATTTTATCACAGCAAAAAGAGAAAAGGCATTTGCATCTACTAGTTTTGTCTAAATTTATATGTAAATGACATGTCATAGCATGTGATGGCGTGATGCCATTATCTCGCTGTGGTGAAATCATTTTCCGGAGCACCTGGTTTGACTTGCCTGCGTACACCTTGAGTCCCGAATCCCGATCAGGACGAAACTAGTCATGTACAGAGGTTTTTGATGCACACCCGGCCCCCTAGACTAGGGAAAATGCATTTGCATATTAATAACGATTGTTTTTTGAAATTACTAACATTTCTTAAAATCGCCAATCGGTATTATAAGGATTGGAGTTTAAATAGAGCTTTATTGAATTTCGTATTTGTCGCGGATTTTACCTCATTTCTCCATAATTGCGTTGAATTTAATCTGAGAAAAATCTCCCTTCTCTCTGTTGTGCGAGTACTCCTACATAATGAGCCTACAACGCCACAGGGGAATAAATGTAAAATCTCTTGACACGTCGGTGTAGGTCTTCGCTGCGGTGTCTACATGCAGGCGAACAATTAAACAGCTGAGCAAATAAAGGGAAACGTGTGAGAGATATGTTCTTCTGTTTCTGGTGGAGTGGGAGGGCGGTCTACATAGAGCTATAGGGAGGAAGAAAATTCAGCATTCGTTTGATGTACAACAGCAGAAGGGTTTGCGCGCTTCATTCCTGGGAGAATTTGGCTTAGAAAGATAATGCATTAATCTAGTGAACGGAGTTTAAAGATAAACGACGATCTACATAGAACTAACTCGGACAACATTTATTTACTTATGTGTCTTTTCTCATCATTAAGCAGGAAAGAAATGCAAAGCGATATAAATGTACATATACTCTATACAACCAAAGTTTGTCATATGTGGCGGTGTCACATGTTAATCCAGTCGCCAACTTGCCCGGTCCAGTAGTTTGAATCATTTGAAAGACAGTCATACTACTGTATATTTAGGACACTAGACACACAAACCAACAGAAAAAATGCACACATTCATCCACACAATTGAGTATAGCAAAACCAAAATCATCGTTATAGTTTAGGTCACAAAGAAATATATGTAGATGTACCGGGATCACATAAATCGTGATTTTTTTATATCGATAGTATATTATTAATGGGTGTCGTTTTAATTTTGTCAAATATATCCCGTGTGGGATTTCTTACTAATCTCATCCTAAATTTAAAATCTGCGCTGACACTGTGCTCTATTCGACGAAAACTAAAAAACGACATTACATAATTATATACTGTAGTTATCCGTCTAAAAGATACACGTTATAGGATGAAAATCTAGAACATATAGGCACATCGGTTGACTTTCTATCCAAATACGCATAAAGAAATTAAAGCATTGTGCACTCGCAAAGCCATTATTGCATATTTTCCCAAAATATTGCATAATATGTAAAGATGAAAGAGAGCCTTGTCTAAACGATATCAGTTACGGAATTTTTATTGACAACGTTTTACGTTTCAATGGTTTTACACTATCACAGGACAGTTTCTTACAATTCTTAAAATTTGCGAGTGCGCAGCGTTTGTTCAATATATTTACACTATTTTGTATCTACTGAAATAGAGGAAAACATTATGTAAAGGATTGCAGTTGGTGAATTGTTTATCTGACATTGAAATTTAAAACGTTAAGGAAACCAAAAACACTATTGTGTGAAAGGGCACAATTTCGAGTAAGATCTCTTGTCTTTGAAGTACACCGCGTCCAACGGAGATAGGCTAATATCAATAGGAGCACAGATAAGGATGAACAAGCATCCCTGATCGACGTTGCGATGTATACCGTTGAGGTATGCTGTAATCCACAGACCAAGGTGTCATTTGGTTAGACCAGTGTAGCTCGTAAAACGGATATATCACCTGCTGGGCCCTCTTCGTAGTTGGATCCTTGATTGTAGGAAGTATAGGAGCCCACCCTATTTTTTTTGCATTCAAATTCGACGTTTGTGCAAGCAAATAATAGATAGAATATTGGAATATAAAAACACCTATATATCCGAATTTCGTGACCAGCTTCTTAGAAGAATTGATATTATGGAAAAGTAAATGAATTAGAAAGGCCCTTATTCAAATTAGGAGGCCGCTAGCTAAATATTCAAAAAATGATTTAGAAAAATAATTACTTATGTTAGCTTTTAGTAGCAATTACACAATAACAATTTATACGTGAGGCGAATCCATCAAGTTCGCCAGCTGCGCGTAGTGGTTCAAATTCTTAAATAGCTTCGAGAACAGATATCAGACAGGCCAGAAGTGTAAAGAAGATGGCATATTGTTGGGCCTTCTATATGCTGAACACTCACGGAAAATGAGCAACCCGTATACTGTGGCAGAGGAAGAAACGGATGGTACTTGTCATAATAATTTTACTTCGGCTAGGGATATAAAACATTTGAATTTTGATTACACCACAAGAACAGACATTTGTCGCTTTTGGCAAGCCTGTCTAAAGCATGGGCGCCGGAGCCGAGGGGGGGGGGCTGAGCCTCCCCAATATTTCAGGAGGGAGGCTCGAGTATGTGTGAGCCCCCCAATAATTTAAACCATGAAACAAAATTCGGCGTGTTATTTATGTCTTTATCAAAAACGTACATACAGTAGCTTCTAAAGAAACAGCTTTTTTATTTAAAAGAATTATTTTCCCAATGTTTAATCATTAGTTATTAGTATAGGGAAACGCATATCTTAAACATAAGCCACATGTCAAATTTAGTAGCAATCGGACTTTACAGATCAGATATATTCCACTTTCATCGATGTAAAGTTTTCAATTGTTGTTTCATTTAATTAAAAAAAATAAAAAGTATTACAAGCAAAGCATACATCTCTTCAGGGTGCAAAGTAAGTATCTGCAGCAGTTGAAAATAATTACAGATCCTACAGATCCGATGAGAAGTTCAATGCTTTCTTTGAGGAGACAGTTACAAAGGCAGATGGAAAACCAAACCCTCCAACACTCCCAAGGCACAGAAGACTACCGCGAAGGCTCGATGATGGGGAGGAACAAGAAACTTTTATTCTGCAAAAGATTATTTTCCGAAGCAATATTTTGAACTGCTTGATCTGACCGTGGGTGAACTGGATCGACGTTTCAGTCAAAAATCATTTGATATCGACATGCAAATTGAAATCACTCTTGCTCAGTCAGCCAATGGCAACTACACGCCATTTATAGAAGAACTAAGGGATATGTACAAAAAAGATCTGAACATGGATAGACTAAACGTCCAACTTCAAATGCTGCCTGAATTTTTGAAGTCACTTGACCCACCTGTTTCTTGTCCGCTTGGCTACCTCTCGCAGATGGGACAAGCCTGCAGAATTTCGAAAATCGGGAAAGCCATGCTTACCGAAATAGATAAGCTTTTGAAAATATTTCTGACTATCCCAGTCACAACATCAACAGCAGAAAGATCGTTCAGCAGCTTGCGCCGCATCAAAACGTATCTCCGCAGTAATATGGCACAAGAATGACTGAACAGCTTGCTGATCCTCCACGCCCAGAAGGAGCGAACATATGAATTAAATTTGAATAGGCTGTTACGGAAGAATTCCTTGGACTTGTAATGATAACAGGCGAAAGTGGTTCGCGTCTTTTTTGGGCTAAGAATTTGCTAATTTCGATTTTAACAACTTTCAAACACTGAATAGTATTTAAATCTTTGTACCGCCAGAAAGTTGAAAAGTAATCTTACTTTATATACTATAGTAAAAACATATACCAGCGCAATAAAGCTTTGCATTTTCGTTTTGTGCGTGCATAAGTTTTTCTTAAATACAAATCTGCGTATATGTCATGTACATATATGTGCGAGAAAGCATGAAATTTATACGTGTAGTTTTTGTTTACACTGTATAGTTTTTTTTAGAAGGAGTTATAGAAATCTGCTACTAACATGTATTATATTTGTAAAAAAAGGATATTGCTGAAAATGCCTTGTTTTGTTCATAAAAAATACTATGCAAAATAACTGAATTTGTATGTACATGTTGCGCCCCCCCCCAATATTTAAGACGCTCCGGCGCCCATGTTGATTATTCTGGAATTCTGCAGCAGTATCTTTCGAATCAGTAATGGGAATTTAGAGATTTTTCGTGTAATGTGTTACACCAAATCGATCAATAAATCAATAATAGGAAATGCAATATGACTGTGATCAGTGCTGATTGCACTGCGACGTAAGGTGTTCGTTATCTCCGCGAAATTTCATTAAGATCGCATATATGAAGAACTGGTGGTATAGTTTGCAACTAAATACCAACAGCTGGCGAATATGTGACAGTGTCACGTGATGATCCCAGTCATCAACTCGCCCGGTCAGTATAGTTGGCATCATTTGGAAGACAATTATAAGCTGTTTTATGACTCACTTTGTCCAGTCACACAGACCAACAGAAGCATCCGCTATTTTAGATCAACACAATCGAGTAGTAGACCAAAATCTGGAAAGGAAGGAACACTGATCAGCGTTAAATTATGCGCCCAATTAAATAGATTTAGATGTACGGGATGTCCCACAAATAATGATTTTCGTATTCTTTGTATAATCCTAATGAGAGAGACGTTTTCATTTTGTCAGTATATTTTTTGTAAGTTATATGCCAAGAAAGCGGCAAGTTTTGTCACAAGGAAACAAGAAAGCGGCAAGTTTTGTCAAAAGGAAAGCAGTTACGCAATTTATATATCATAAAAATAATTATATTGAGAAACGATTAAGATTCAGTACTTTTGCATTGCACGTGACATTGGTCTCGGTAAATTTCAAATTTCAAATTTGCGCGCTTGCAGTCATTGTTAAATGTATTCACACAATTTTATATCCACTGTAAGAGGAAATCTTTTGTTTTTTCGGTCATTAATTTCAAAGGGGAGGCTCCTGAATTGTTTTTGATTTTCCCACTACTTTACATTACGCAGGTCATTCATCGTAAATATCTGCAAAAATTCGTCGGATTTTGGAATAAAAACTGGCCATTTATTCAACTCGTCGGTGTCTGCGTGTTTGTGCAAACTTTCAGAAAAGTCGTTCCAGTAGTTTGTTGTGAAAAGGTTGTCGCTATGTGTATAGGGAATGCCACAGTTAAAGCATCGTCTTACAGAGAGAATTGTATACTGTTGTGAATCGGGAATAGACAACAGTCTATATGGAAGGACTGTCTTCATCGTGCATGAATGTGAAGACGTTTTTGTGAGCCTTGAATAAAAAGTCACGATGGAGTTTTTGTAGTCAGGAAGAGCATATGGACCACCAATTGGTGTTGTCCAGTCCTCTCCCGTACTGCTACCGCTTTCAAAATCCTCCCATAACTTCGGTTTGGATACGTTCTGTTCTTCCTTTTTGAAATGCGGTTCTGTGCATAATGATTTCCTAATTGGATCATTTTTTTGAGTTTATGCAATGATTTTCGCTGCGAATCCGTTATTAACAAATACGTGACCGACGTCTGGATTTCAACCTGTGTCCTCAGGATTTCTCGAGTGTGAACTTCGTAGCGTTGAGGCTCGTGTACTTTTAAAAATTTCATTTAGCGACTGCGTATAAGTAATTATACTAATCTATTCTTCCTTTCATCGGTTTACCGCGCGTTTAGATCCTGGTCTAGTGATCTTTATTAATTAGATGTATTTCCTCACTGTTGGGATTTCCAATTCAGTTTCGGTGTTAATTAGCTGAGACGACATGGATAAATTCTGTCTCATTTTAGTCTGGGTTAATATTTGACAATTCTTGTATTGCTCACTCTCCAGTTGTCTTTTTTTCAAGGCGGCACACTAGCTCCTCGTCTTTACTTATATAGATCTACCAAAATACCCAACTCATCGAGAAACAAACACTCAAATAAAGCTTTATAGATGACTTTGTCTGCTTGGATTCCAAGATATTATTCGCTGATGCTGGGTTCTGCCACATCGAAGATCCCTTGACCGCAACCGCACTCAGTTAATTTAATATTATCAGACAAGGCGAGGCATTTGATATGGTAGGCACAAGTAAAAGCATGTGCATAAATATAATTTATTTTAACGTTAATGCACCGTAATTTAAATGAACAACAGTTGTGTTTTTCTAACGTGTTTGATGAAATCATAAAAAAATGGATCCTAAACTAAATCTGTAGGAATATAGTTTTTAGTATTATTATTAATTTTAGAATATAAGGCGTACTTCCTTTGTTATTCCACATTTACTATTGTCGTATAGCGCTATTCAACTTTTTGTACAGCTTGAACACCATTTTGTGATTGAAAGATTTCTCTATAGGATTGATAGGTTTTTGTGAATTATTATTTATATTAAAAGTTATATACGCAGTAAATAATTTTCTGGTGCCAGCAGGATTTCACTAAGTTATCCTACATTCTATTGTAATAGAAGTAACTGCCAATTATTTTCTTGGAATTACATTTATTTTCATTTCATTTCAATGCACTTTACATGCTTCAGAAATTTCCCCCTGTACCTGCGCCGGAGGCGGATGGCAAATTATTGATTGCATTTGTGCCTAGACTGTCTGAATTGCAGCTATAGAAGTGTTCCAACCTCTTCCCAGGCATTATACCTGACCTTCTCTCACCTATACAGTTTTATTTGATGCTGGGACTCACAAATAAATGTGATTCTCTGACTTGAATGTCTATACCCCTATATAGAACTACTGATATTTTCCATTTAAACTTTTTTGTTTATATAGGCAAACATTTATCAGTAATTAATAATAGACTCATGCTGTAATTGTGTTATGTCAACCACCCCCTCTTCTTCTTCTTGTTTCCAGATTTGAAACGGGAGGCCAGTATCTGTCATCTGCTCAAACACGCCCACATTGTGGAACTGCTAGAGACATACAGCAGCGATGGCATGCTCTATATGGTTTTCGAATAGTGAGTCATTTGGTAATTTTTGCCGTTTAACTGATATTCTGTGTCAGATTCTGATTGGTTAGTTAATTCTGGCTAGTCTCTGGTTTTTTGTCTGTGTTTTTAAACCATCGAAGTTATAAAACTAATAATGCTCTTTATATATACAATATATACTGAATCACTCTAGCAGCAAATTAGAGAAAGTTACACAGAGCTGAACCTTTATCCCTACAATAGATTTATTATTTCTTCAACATAGTCAAAACATTTTCGGATCAGTATAAAAAACTCCATAAGGATTTGACGCTTTTAAATGACGTGTTAAATTTATTCCGTTGGTTGTTTTTCTAATTCGGTAGTAGTAAATGTAGTATACAATCGAAGAAAAGTGATGAACGCTTGCTCGTTGCTACCTAATTATAAACTATAGACAGGTAAATCTGATTTCTGCAGTTTGAAGTTCGATACAGTTCGTTGTGAAGAAAATGTAATGGGTTTGAGGCTTCTAAAATAATTTATTGATTAGGTTAGAATTAATCTTCGGAAATTTAAGTATCCACTCTTTGAATAGCGGGCCAGGGCATGCACTACATGATTTCAAATTTTCATCCGTATGGGTGCCACCGGTTCCGTTCTAATGGTCCGTTTTAGGTCCTTTTGCGACTAATAAAACTATGAGTCTTTTTTATACCTGTTCTTGGTGTGTGCTATTAATGAAATTTTGTGAAAATAACGTACACCTTACGTCGCAGTGGAATCACCATTGACCACAGTCATATTGCATTTCACATTATTGATTTATTGATCCACTGTTGTAACACAATTACGCAACATTTCCAAATTTCCATTACTGATTTGAACAAAGTTTTCCCACATTTGCACATGACTTAATCGTAAAACAGACTGCACAATTCCAGAGAACAATCGATCATTACTAACAACGAAGAATCATTCATTTTAAAAAATATTGATCAATTTGTTAACTAATGTACACAGTACGAGCAGACTTGGAAATTGAATTACACTGAAATTATAAAGTTGACATAGTGGTTGTAATTCGTGACAAAATGACAAGGAAAAGAAAATCAACTAATGGCTCCCAGTGCAGAGTCGGGCTGCCAAGAGAAAATGAGAGTGCATCGAAACGAAGAAATGACACAGCGCACTTCTGTCCGTCATCAAACAAACCCTGCCCGGATGTCTCAAACCCGCTGCAGCGCGTTGCCCGTCACCAAACAGGTTCCGTTCGTTTTTTATGTGTTTTTAGACACTTTTTAAGACTGCCAACTCCTTACGTCATTTATACCTGTTATTGATGTTCAGGTTGACTTATACGTATACCTCAAGACTCCTTGAAAATAATGTATCAGTGGTGGAATTAATTGGTTGTAGAAGATTCACGTTTACCTTCGGAAGCCATATATATATATATATATATATATATCAGTTAGTTAGGAAACCTCTCACAGTGATAATCAAAAACGCCAACTAATAGAGATAAGTACAGAAGCCTTTTTGATGGATAAAGCTATCCTCGTCTACCCTATCCTCGTCGGACATAAATCTGTTTTTTTCAGATACCTATGTATTTCAAAGCATCGAAATAGCACTCACGGACAATTGAAGCAAAGGACTTTATAAATTTAATATAGACGTATAGAAAACGAAGTAGTTATACAATACATTTTGTTTCCAAAAAAATAGTATTTCCGTTCGCTGTTATCTCTGCAAATTTGTTCTTTAGTCATCGCAAATAGTCTTATGTAAAAGCTTTCAAATCACTCGGGAAATGAATGAAGTAAGGAAAACTGAATGAAGAAAGGATTTTATTGGAGTGGTGATGTGCAGACTTCAAAGTCAGTCACAGCAGCTGAAGTATAAAGGTGGTTTTACATTTCCTCTCACAAAAAAATATATTGTAGTGGCTTCTAGTTGGTTTATTTCCATATAGAAGTTTTCTGTATATACATAGAGACATAGATAAATACGACAGTAATATGTAGAAGTAAGATGAAAGCAAATACTGATATCATTTTTTAAATTTTTTGCCAACGTTTTCTTGTCAAGCAGGATCCTTTTATTTTATGCATAATTGAAATGTTCTACATCAGGAACTATAACCCTGCTTTAGACCAGCAGTTGGATCATTTATTGTTTTGAATTATTCTATGGATTCTCACTTATACTACTTGTGTTCTCAAATTGTAATCATTTTAGTATGTCAGTCCGCTTGAAAAGGATGCTTGTGCGTCAAAAACGTTTGCAAGAAATAAAAAGTGATATCAGTATTTGCCTTCATATTTACGTTATTCTACAAATCGTTCTCTCTACCGTAATAAATATGTAGAAGTATTTATTATTTTCTGTTTGTAAAGTTTTTTTACAAATTGCATTTTGGCCTATTCTATATGTACATTTATGGTACATATATACCTCAAAGAAATGTGTAGAGACAGATGTTTTAATTTCCTCTTTGGCGCTTGTCAAGACAGAAGAACAGAAAACGAACAATTTTACCAATGGAATCGGGATTCCGATTTTAACATTTGTTTTTGTACTGGAATTACGTCTCAGTCTACTACTACTACTACTAAAAATATTTATACTAATTTGGAATTCAGAATCTCATCAGCACGTTATCCCTAACAGGTTATTAAAATATATAATTGATTTTGACAATTTTGAAATAACTATTCCTAACTTCCTATAATGCTCTAATGCATACTTTAAGTATTTTCTTCTGTAACTCTTGGATATGGTCCACTGCCTTGGAATCAGAATTTATCTTTTCCTTCTTTTATAAGCATACTTTTCTCAACAGCTCCTTTAAACGCTCTAATGAATTATATTAGGCTACAGTATTATTGTTTGTTTGTTACCCGGCCCCTTCCAGAGGATGGGGGGGGGCACAGAACCGCCGAGACCCAGCAACTGGGCAACTCCCTGTGGCCGCCTCCAAAGGTCAAGAAGGCTC
>JAUYWV010021676.1:0-16938 GCA_032274565.1 Nematoplana nigrocapitula
GTAACTAATGTATCATTGAACAGTAACTAACATTGAAAGTAATCGAACTATGGAACTATTATGGAACTATCAGTTTAAAGTTTTGTCAAGTAATGTCAATTCACACTTTAATCCTTAACTCTATTTCTCGACATGTTTTATCGTTTTCATCCATTATAAATTGGTAAGAAACATTTTAATAATTTCGTCCGCGTCCGTTAAGCCGTTAAGCAAACTCTTACTAATTATTTGTACGCTGAATTGCTGTGTATTTCCAATATACATTGAAGGTGAGTTTATTATTGTTAATTGACCTTCAATATTAACAATTTTCAGTAATTACATAAATATTTATACATAGAATTCGCTTTTAATATTCCTAAGACGGTTTCTGCTGGAGGTGCGGAACGATAATAGAGCAAATTATTTTTAGAAAATGTGTCGCTACAGTTTGCTACGTGAGAAACAATCTGCATTTCATACGGTAGTGGCCTCACCCAAAATGTGTAGACGAGCATGCGGTGCATTTGCTGCAGCTGGGGCCGTTGGTGCGGATCCTCCGACTGACTGGCTCTCACCGGCCCCCTCAACGGACCCGGAATCCGCTCATCATCGGCCTGTCGCTGCCCCACTGCGGGGGTCCAGCGGTGGTAGAGGGCCGCCGGAGTCACTCCCCGATGTGGCAACTCCCCCGTCAACGCCTCCCAGACCACCGCGCCCAAACTGTACACATCGACGGCCCGGTTGACGGGGATGTCTTCGCGCAGCAGTTCCGGGGCCAGCCAGTTGTAGGCCGCGCCGGGCTGCGTGTTCAAGCCGACCGCGCATCGAGCCTGGCCGGCGTAGACGCGAGACTGGGTGGTCGGTCGATCGCCCGATCCAGCTGCGCCAGAGGAACTGTTCCACCTGGTGGACTGGGGTCTGAATGAGTGGAACACATGGTGGAATACGACTGAAGATAGAGGCCGAGCGACAATACCCCTTGACCATTTCACACTGGGACCTGCCACGTTACTGAGCGGATTAGGGGTGTGCCCACCTGTGCCATCAACCGGTTCCTCCCTGCTCTCAAGAGCTCCACTACTTCTACAATTGTGTCAGAGTCAACGTGCTTCATCTTCACGTCCCCTGGTGAATTGATTGCAGCTTGTTACATATATTGCACCGGAGCGGCACTGTACCTTTCCAGACTGAAGTTGACGTCACAGGCGGGACAGACCAGTCTATAGTTACCACCCGTGGGACCCAAGTCCCCCACTTATACATCTCTTGAACGGCCAGCACAAGAGAAAGGCACCTGGGAAGAGATCCGCAAAGCGGACAACTGCCTCCCCTGTAGATAAAAATAACCCCATATGTCAGTAAGGTTCATATTAGCCCTTAGTTTACTTGTTTGTCCGTTTATTTTAAACCTTTGCTATCTTACTTTATAGTCAGAAATTCACAGATTTCGTATTGCTAATTTTAAAAGCCATATCATTGCAAGATAATTAATTTAAAATGAACCTTATCTGAATTTCTTTTAGATTACGGTGCTAGAAAAGAACTATGAATCCCAATTCGCACTGCTAGTGTTGCCACAGCTGATCATCTCCATAATATTGCAGGCACACAAAAATATCGCAGATTAATAAAGTATACATCTTTACAGTAACAATTTATTAATTTTGCACAAAAGTGACATAACTATACAGTATGTATGTATAGGTATTACTAAACAAAATAATTGGTTAATAATAGGTTCAGTTATTATTTTCCTAGTTATCATATTAAACAAACCTTTTATTTAATAAATAGTCAAATAAATTCTTTTTCAAATATACTTTACATATAAATAATTCATGTATGTTTGCATAAAACACCGCGTTTTTGCATAGAACACCACATTTCTACATAAAGACAGCGTTTCTGTATAAAGCACCACGCTTTCTGCATTAAACACCGCGCTTTCTGTATAACACACCACGCTTTCTGCATTAAACACCGCGCTTTCTGTATAAAACACCACGCTTTCTGCATTAAATACCGCGTTTTTGCATAAAACACCGCGTTTCTGTATAAAACACCGCAGCTTGTGGTTAGTAACTACCCTTACTTTTCTCTTGGAAAACTATCTGTTCTTCCCAAACGTTACTAATGCAGTTAATATTCATCGTCTCTTTTCAAACCCCTCAAAATTAGTGATCGGCCCAGCTGCGAATTCTTTGCTAATCCTAACACAATGAACAACAACTCACACTTCGACGGAGTACTCTAAATTGCCCAACTTGGCGAAATCTGGCGCAATCAGATGAACGGCGTGTGAGGAAATCGCGGTATGAACTATGCCGCTCTCGTGGAGGAAAATGATCGCCTCGCTGATCTGGCGCATCACTGTGAGGGCGCGCAAACGCGATAGGGTCTCCAGCTGTAACGATATGACAAACTTGCACTCTTCACCTTATCAATGTTTCAAAGGCGCAAAATTTGGTCTGGAACTGAAAGAGCAGTGGCCTTGGTAATGGCGGCCAAACAGATCGAGCGATTAATATATATACAAAAGTAATGTCTTCAACGAAATTTTACTCGTGATTTACTGCATAAATCCTCTACAGCATATAAAACAATACTTCAAAAGTCTATAAAAATACTTTGAAAATATACAAAAAGTATTTACTAATTACAATTATTGCTGAAAAAAAAATTTGTGGTTGAATGAAACTAAAGATATATCGTAAAGCTGATACATCCCCTCAGGAACCTTGCATGTTCCATGATGGTTAATATAGGAAAAGCGAATAACATAGAACTGTGATGAAAATATCAAAGAACATACACGAATAAACAACGTATCAAATGCGACCAAATTTATTGGTAATGGTGTATATTATTATTATATGAAGACTATTTCTAGTCAATTGACTTATCCGTGAATTCCTTTCTTAACAGGTAAAGAATTTCTAATGTGATGCATAAATTGGATATTTTTAAAGAAATGATTGAAATTTCCTAATTTTAAACGATAAATGATCCTGAAACAACTATTTAAAATAAATAGTTGGCAATTCAGAGATTGGGATGAATGGCTAGAGTGGGCTCCGGCAAAGTTTACGCGATGACCGGTGTAAATAATAAATTCCTGATCGAATGAGTTGCGAAAGTTCCGTCAGGCGAAGCACCATGGTAAAGAATCAAAGACTGGAAGGAACAACATTTTCGGTGTGAAAACAGAAGCAATATTATTTATAATACAAAGAGAATAAACCAAAAAAATAAATGAAAAGATGGTAAGACTTGTTTAGCGTTTACGTTCATTTGGTATTTGTATTGAAAGCCTCATGCCAATTGATGTCACTCTCAAAACTGTTTGCTTAGCAATTTTCAAAATACGCAGGACAGCCACCGCCTAGCAGATATAGAGAGTTGTTGTTGAACAACTGTTTGTTTTCAACTTTCGAAATTATCTAGGTCAGTCATCTGTTATCGATCTGTTTTCAAACTTAGTGCAGTTTGAACTCCGTACTTAGAGAGCGGTGAATGAGCCACACACATACAAACGGCTATCATAACCAATGGCGAGGGATTCAGTCATACGTTGTTATCCTAAGCACTTAATTTGCTGGTCGACGGCAATAACGTGTCGTTAAAATAAAGTAACTACCAGTTCATTAATTTACAGCACATTGAACAGTTTTATGCTTGTACGCATGTCACCATTGGCCATCTGTTTTCTTAAATCTGTCGCTGATTCGATAACTTATTTACATCTTAAATATTTATATATTTATCTACATTATAATGACAAAGGTTCACCATAATGGTAAATACTGGATTTAATGTTCTCCAAAGAAAAAATAAAAACAGCGCAACGATTAAAATGAAAATGAAAACAGTATAACAGTCAACGAACGAAACTACCTTAACGTGCAGGTGATGATAGAGAGAACCTAGGTGCGCTCGTTCGAAGACAAGAGCTAAGCTCACTTCGACAGTGTGAGGCAGATAGGTCGGTGACACCCCCATCAGTGTTAATATGTGCGGATGTCTAACATAGCTAAAATAAATGGGATTGGGAATGGGACACAGGCACAAACGGATTATTTCAAAAAGTCATTTTATTACACATCAGTATACACTAAGGAGGAAAAACTGTCATTCCTACCATTCTATGCACTTTACAACTAATCGAGTGCTTCGTTTTTACCAGTTCGCACCGGACGACCACAACATGTCAATCAATACACAGGACTAGATACAGGGCCAGATTAAGGTTCCAGGGGACCCGCTACCAACAATTAAGTGGGGGCCCCAAAAATATTAAAATTTCTATACAATATGCATTGAAACTAATAAATATTTAACTATAAGTATGTTTTTTTTAGATTTGGCAAATAAAAATAAAATTCAGTGTCAATCAATGCTATTAAAATAATGCATTTAGATTATATAAAAATGCGTTAGATGCAACTGCTAAATAAATGCATATAAATAGTATTAAAAGATGCATTTCAATTGCCACAAACCTCTTAAATAAATACATTTCAATACCTTTAAAGAAGTGCGTTAAATAATCATTAAATTTAATACTAATGCGTTAGATGCAAATGCAACTCTTAAACAATTTGTCGTGTATACTAAAATAAACTGGTGACGCATTTTCCACTAAAGTACATTTAACTAGAGCTTCACAATTACAACATCTAACTTTTTTAATACACAAGTGTATTTATTATAGCGTATATCAAATTAATGATAATTTATTGCGTATTTATAACTAGCGGAGGTAACCGGCTTCACTCGGAGGATATATAAGGCAATAAAATATTAGGAAACTAATTTGAGAGTAGTATACCTCGGAATTTATAAGTAAAATTAAACCGTAGTATGTTTTTTTAAATATCGCATGTTTTTACCAGGTTTTAAATACATGTTTATTAATTACAAAACATGGACTATGTCCTCGGCACTGTAAATGCGCAGCTACACACGAAATTTCAAGCAGTTTGGTCAAAAGGTTTTTGCGTGAAAGCGTTCTCACAAATACATACACACTTACATCTCGCTTATTTATATAGATTTAAAAAAATTGGTTAAAATCTGTTTAGTAGTTCACGAGTTATGCTCATTTGTATCTAAAAACTCAAATGGCGCAGTGGTAAAATGAAATATGAGTCAAAATGTAATTGTTTGTACTAGTTTAATTGTATGTTTGCAGGTTAGAGTGTCAGTAGAATGTGCAGCTGATTCACGTACTTTCTTTTATAACACGGAGAGAGAGTTAGAAAGATGCACAAATGCGTGTGTGGTGTGTTTAACTTTTTTATGACAATTTCTCTCATTTTGACATTAACTTACTGTCTAGAGAATATAGAGTAATATACAGTATTTAGTTTTGATCAGATAATATCTCTGGTTTTGATAGTCGTATTCTGCCACTCCGGGGGGCCCTTTCGGCGGGGGGTCCGGTATCAGGGGTACCTTGGTAACCCCCTAATCCGGCCCTGACTAGAAATCATATGACTGTTATCGGCTGGGGAAAGGAATTCGCGAAATCCACAATCGAATAAATATGAGCATAATTATATAGCGTTAAAAATACGAACCAATCAGCGCACGGGAATAGGTTAGTAGGCAAACAAAATCAGCTGATTTTAAATATTTCTCATTCTTAGCATCTTTTAACAACTAAAAAATGAAACCGAAACTTGGATTACAATTTTAAAGTTTCGTAGCAACTTTAGAATTATTATCAATGTATGTTTATTGGGACGACTAGTGATGACTTTGCCATCAAGCTGGTTATTGATTTTACGAACTCAGCGCTATGACTGGTGGTAAACTGCAGAGAATAAAGATTCAAACAGCCGGGGTGGTATCGCTTTATGCACCAAAGAGTATTTACAGTATGTACATCAGTACTAAGCTGGGTACTTTCCCATTGCCACCGGCGTTTGTCAGAGTCCCTGTTGGATTCTACATAATATACATATGTGCAAGTCATTTCAAATAATTAATTAGTGATCAAGCAGCTAGTCTGAAGGCAATGTCGTACGCATTATTGCTTTTCGGAAGCACTTTTATCCATTATCATTTTGAGCTCCCTAACCACTCTTTGCGGTGCTCTGCGGAAAGGAGTTCCTTTTTCTTGTTCGTCTACTTATCAAAACGGCCCACCCGAAAAAATTGGCAGGATGCCTTTTTAACTCACAGGCGAATTCCATAGATATCATATGAGACCACGCGTCAATCAGAAGCGTTTGACCTCGATTGAATGACACCCACATATACTTGACGATTTCTTAAGCCAGGATTATACTATAGATGTCCAATGCTTTGTTTCACTACACAACGTATTGGATAATAAAAGTCTACAAATAATGATTATATTGTTATTTGCCAAATCACAGATCAAAACCGAAGGTAATCAACAACAATACAGACAAATAACAGCAAATTCAAATCGAATACCTTAGGACTTCGACTTCTCTCAGTGGCTGATTAATAAGAAGGCTGACTAGTTCATCACTGCAGCTTTCTTCGAGGACATTTGTTGTGTTCACCTTCTTGACCGATACAGGACTGCCGCGCCATTGCATGCTAAAATAATAAAAAAACTCACATATTGAAAATGCGAGTACGAAGTCCTGTATTGGAGTTACAAAGATTTCAAGATGCACAGAGTGATTTGCCTAACACGGTCGAACGAGTGTCCAATCCTTCTGTACTGCTGACAGCTAAGCATTTCAGTAGTGATTTCTATATAATTCATTCATAATTTTTATTTGCCACCAGGGCGCCTCAAAACACAATGTACAGTATATAAATTGTACAATGATGCTTTACTGCACGGCATTCTCTTGCTATAGATAGAGGCACGTTACTGTGTCCTTCAACACTCTGTTTTCAGCACTCGTCCTGGAGTGGGATTAAGCAGCATCTACCCAAGGATGAGCGGGCGCCAATACTGCAGCAAAGGCAGTCGCTATGAGGCTTTGGGAGCAATTGTATCAACCCAACGGATGATTCCTCTAATTACGGCTTTACTTTCGCAGTGTTTTACACAATTAGATCTAGTCTTTCACATCGTTCCTCGACAGCTGCGACTCCAACTCGTACACTAAGGGTTGTCAATGGTTACAGTACTTGGTCGTACACCTCCCATTCGCTCCTTTGTTGCCCGATTAGTTTCCGTATATATGGTTTCCAGTAAAACATGGTAAAGAATCAGCCTCACAAGTCACATGAGACGCGATTAAACGAAATAGTCGGCATTAATAGCGCGCGTACAAAAACATATATTGCTCACTTGGAATAACCTATTTCTGTACATAAAACATAACTCTCTCTCTACTATCACTCACTTTCACCTGTCACCCACTCTCTCTCTCTCTCACACACACACACACTACTCTCACTCACCTCTCTTCTCTCGCACTCTCTCTCTCTCTCTCACTAACCTCATCTCACACACCCTCTATCTCTCTTTGTCACTCACTCACCTCGCATCTCTCGCATTCACTGTCTCTCTCCTCTTATTCTATCTCTCTTTCTCATCCACTACTCTCACTCACATCTCCCCTCTGGTACTCACTCTCTGCGTGTGCGCTTGAAAATACCCAAAGTTTGCAAACACACTCAAACAATCACCATCTGGAAGGATTCAAGGTTACTTTATGTTTCAAACAATTACAATCTTCATCGTCCAAAATGCCAACAATTGCTTTACTACTCGTATCTAAAACCATTCTGTTCACAGAAGTCGTGCAATTATCTATGATCAGACTGTATTGGCTAACGATTTACATAGCGCAAACCAAACAACAGAGCTCGTACTGGTTGCCGAAGAGATTTTGATTGCAGCCACATGTGCTGCGCTTGAGTGCCTGGAAATGGCCGGCATTAACCTGAATTCTAAATGTTTCTCCCACGGTCAAGCTGTTCAAGCCTGTAAACTGCCACAAACCACCATCGCATTTAAAATGGACAAAAAAGCGCATAGTCATAAGTTCGCATTTTTGTAAATTACTTTAATTCTGTTGGGTAGTAGTAAACATTTTCAGAATTTTTTAGAATTTAACAGAAAGGAAAATCTACCTGATCATTTCGGTGAATGCTCCGATCCTGTAGGTCTCAACCGCGCCACGATCATATTTCAAGTCGATCTCATTACTGATAACTGGCACGTGGGTAACATAACCAACCGCCTTATTTCCGCAGCACAAAAAGTTCTGAAATCGACACAACAGTACATTCGTGAGATATACAGTATACCTGCACAGCTATGGAAGAACAGAAACAACAGCCAGCTTACCCCATATCCTGAATGACAGACTGAATAATAGGCGGGTGGCGGAGGAACGACCACTTTGCCGCACATATGTGTGCTATTTTCCCCAGCTGCTCCTCTGGCCATCGTGATAGAGCCTCCGCAGCTCAGGTGTTCGGCTAAATCAAAATAGTCATACACCAGGTCACTGATTGCACGAGTCAACTGTTCAGCATGGCTGTCACTCAGGAGATCCTTGACTCGCTGACCACGCTGGTTGGCGATGCGAAGATCACCTCCGGCGAGTATCAGATGCTCCAATATGGCAACTCGACCATTGGCAGCGGCTGCATGCAAAGCAGTATTGCCTTCCTTATTGGCGCTACAATTGCAAAGTCATTCATAACACCTTGAGGCAATTGATGAGATGCGTTACTAATATACTTTCTAGAGTAGACACGCGCGCCAAAATGTAATTTCGGTTTTTGGGGAGTTTGTTTGGTAAGCAATAAATCGCAATGTGCTAATATTTTATGGAGAGGATGAGCAGACCCTGGAGCACTGGCACCAGGTGTGCCCTGCTCGCCTAGGTCCATGACTGTGCACATTCCCCATCCACACTTGATGACGAGTTATCAAATCCTTGTGGGAATGGGACATGAGAGTTTCTCTGGATAGTGGTTGCCCTCTTGTTACTTTCTAGTGCTATAAGGAAGTTCTACTGGCTGTGGGGCAAACAAGAAAAAGAAGACTGTGCATGTTTGGGGCAGGGGTCAAGACTCTGTTGGTGCTCATGCATAAACTAAATGGCATATTGTGCATATTTGCATGTAGATCTAACTCAAAGACTCTATATCATTGAGCAAATTTAGGAGGGGATAGTGCACCTGTGTTTGGTTGGATTACAAAGAGGGAAGGGTACAAAGAAGCAGGTGAAATGACACTGAGAGACAAGCAAAATGCACAAAGGGAATGAACAGAAAGACTGTTGTGGACTGTGGAAGGTTGATAAATGTGTGTAAACCAAGAGATAAACTTTGCTTGGACTGCAAAGGAACTGGCAGCAATACCAAAAGAGTTCCTGAATAGACCATCTTATGCAGTACCAGACAGCCTGACTAAGATGATGAAACAATAAATTATAAAAATACCAATGTTTATTGATGATATTCATTTGTTTATTTATATTAATTAACAAAAATTGAGTATTTCTATTTTTATCATAAAATTCAATACACAATCATTTTTTGTCAAAAGTCTGGAGTATTATATAGAAATTGAACAGAGAAAGAAAAATATATAAAAAATGTAAGTTATTATTGATATCAAGATTAATTCAAATGAAAATACAATTGATAAACTTTTAAGATTTTGATAAATAAATGTTTCAAAATGTTCTTTCCATACAACATCTGGATTTCATTAGGTGTTTGCAGATATTAGATAAACTCATTCATTTCAAAATATTTGAAGAAACTTACATATTTGGATTACCACCATTTTGCAATAGAAATTCTGAAATAAATTGTTCTCCATAATATGCAGCTACATATAAGGCTGTTTCACCATACTCATTCACAATATTCACATCATGCCCTATAAAAAATAAAAACTACAAATATTAGCTTGAAAATAATGAATATACTTGTCAAAATTATATTTGGATTATAGAGAATTCACTATGCTATACTATGCTATACTGGATAGAATAAGGTATATTTTTGTTTTAGTATTTTGCCAAGCAATATATTTAATTACAGCTATAGACGTATAGTAAAAATATTTTATCTTTCCAATACACTATTTTTTGTAGTTTCTCTTTTGTTAGGTGTTACATATTTTATCATAATGGTATATATCCAACTTTTATTTTAATTATAGCATTCCATGCTATGTTTTCTAATTAATCTCTCTATAGAATGTATATTTTTTTAAATCATTTTTTGCTTTATTCATTTATATAATCTATTTCTAGATCTAACCTTTCATAAACTCTATATTCCTTATATCATTTTGCTACTCATACTATATTTTCTAAGCCATGGCTTTTCACTTACAATTTTTATAAAAAATATTATATAATTATAAATAACGCAGTGGATATAGTTCTAGATACTGGAATCCTGTATCACGGGGATAAAGTTCTGGTCATCCCGTGCATTGTTAATTGATATAAGGGTATGTAATAGCACAAACTTTTATCTCCACCATGGTCTAGTGGTTAGGATTCCTGGCTTATACCCAGGTGGCCCAGGTTTACTCCAGGTCAAGGAAAATTATTTCTTAATTTTTATAGTCTATGTTAATAAATAAAACTCAACCTCTATTTAATTTTAATTATTGTATTTGATATCTTTTAATTTTTTAGTGGAAATGCTTATTTTAATTATTTAATTTTTGTATTTTATGCAAAATACATAATGTTTTCAAGACACTACTGAAATTAATTATGAGTAGTATACGATGAATATTTAGCATATTTTTTGAATTCAGAAACTGAATTCATTGCGCAAAGCATATGGGCATAGAGTATATATATAGAGAGTTACATCATTTCTATTTTTAATTATATGCAGCCATGCCCATAGCCATGCCTAAGTTATTGAATAGTGACCAGAACTTTATCCCTGTGATTCACGATTCCGGTGACCGCTGACCTGAACTGTATCCATTGTATATAAATAAAACATTACCTTTTTTAACAGCTTCCTTTAAACTTTTAATATTCCTTGTAGCTGCATGCGATTGAAGAATACCATTTCCACGACAAAGAATCATCTGAAATCTATTTTTTACAAAAAATCAAATATATATTACAAATCATTCACTCACAATTATCATTTATTTATAATGTCATGACATTACTTATAGACATAAGATATTACTAATAGTAATATAGTGGAAACCACAATAAGCAATATGTTAATATAAATAAATGACAAATTATATATACTTTTCAAAGTACCAAAATATTGCCTATCTTTATATAGTATATTAAAAACACGTTTAATACATATCACACTTAATACGTATAAGGCTTTATACATATACATTTTATAATTTTATTTTAATGATAAATATATAGGAAAACATGGATATTACGCATATCAATTATTTCTATTATATTATAGTATTTTGTGTGCTATAATCATAGATCATTGACTAGTAGAAACTTTGTACATATAATACGTGCCTGCTTATTATTGACTATTGTGTTGTGTTAATTATACGGGTTATACCTATAATGCAGCTCTAGCTATAGTATATACATATACATATACTGTATATATTAACTGCTTTTAAGCCCCTTATACCTATACATGTGTAAATAATATAACAAACTCAGGCTTATCTATTTGCATTACTGTATATGGGCAAGTTTAGCAAGAGTGCGACAGTATCATGTGTGGGTATCATTGGCTACTTACTATACCATAATTTGATAGCCGGCACCAATGTCCAAGGCACAGAGAGGTTGTTTATCAATTGCATATTATATTTATGTTTGCACCTCAGAGTATGTATAGGTTTATGTTGTTTGCAGTAAGAAATATTATTACCCTTGTGCTCATTTATTGGCGATGCACGCAGACCTCAAGTTTGCCATTTTGGTCAACCAAAGCTTTTAGTTAATGACCACCGCACTTTGCTATAACACATTATCTTTTCACTGTACATATAGCATGTATATAGTAAGTCTAATAGAGTTTCATTTTAACTAAAAACCGCTTATTACACAGACAGACCTGCTTAATACGCATAATTTATTACAGCCCATGGGCATGGCCATAGACATAGGTATGCGCGCATTAAGAAGGTTTTACTGTACTATTAGTATTTAGCTTATACAGATTAAATTGTTTGTAATTATATTCTAGATTTGAATTCGGAAGTAAATGCTGAATAGAAATAGTTAAAAATAATACTGATTATCATCTTTCTAAAGGAACACGATGTCAAATAACAAGAACATTAAAAAGCCACACCAGTAACATGTACGTTTTTTAAATTATTACGTGTAAAAGAGTATGCTTAAGTACATGATTTAAAACATTTTTTTGTAATGGTTCAAAAAATTATAAAATGTTCAAGATGATTGAAAAATATTTTTTTAGATTTTTTTCTCAAGGGGGGGGGGATAATTTAGATTTTTTTCTAGGAATTATTATTTTTCATTAATTATTTTTCCTTATTTTCCTACAAGGGGGGATATATCCCCTTATCCCCCCTTGGCTACGCGCCTGACACTGAAATATAAAAAAAAATCAGTTTTTGCACTACAACAATAACATGAAACAAGACCACCAAGCTAATAAACACGATTATATCTCTTAATTCATCCCTCGAATCTGTAGCTTAAAGCAGAAAATATACACCCATTATACCCAGTTTACGGCTCTTAAGTGAGGCGAGTGTGCGGCTTAACGTTGCCCCGTGGATGTCAGTATTCGAAAAGCCGCTAGGGTCACGTCTTCTATAGTCGGGCAATTCGGCAGCGCCTGAGCAGTGCCCTGACGTATCGCTTCGATGATTGCCACCTTTTGACGCTTGGAATGAAGCGTCTGAAACAGGGAGACCACTGTTATTTCCGCATAGGGCTCAGGAAAGGACAAAACGGGGCCTGATGTCTAGAGGTTGTGCCTATATAATTGGCCTTCTGGGTGACAAATAAGTCTGAACCAGCTGCGAATGTCAAGAGTTGAGGTGGGCGTCGGGAAGTCGCGGACCGTGTCGAAGTATTTGGCGAACGGTTCGAAAGTTCTCCAAGATTCGGAATCCGCATAATCCAACTTTATTTGAACGAATTCATCTCGACTCCGACTGCACCCACCGTCGATACCCGCTGGAAATACATATGTCGGTCCGACGTCGGGCCACCAATTACGTACTGGCGGCGATTGGGCGATATTGATAAAATGTAGAAATGTACTTTTGAATAAGAGAATATTCTATTTTGCACATTATTATACGGCGTTATTTTTTGTGAAAAGAAGTTTAATACCAGTCGTATATTAGGTGGCGAATCCCTGCGATAGTGACATAGTGGTTCATCGTCGGGCTCGCAGCATTTTTCGCACTGTCGGCATTTCGGCGCTTTTTCGCTGTCGAAATGAACTCCGGATTTTCCATATAGAAATAATTATAGTTTGTACCTGTTAGAATTGTTCATATAGCAACATTTAGCGACTGAATTTAGTCATTCTATGAGATTATTTGAATGAATTTCTTCCACTCAACTGAGAACATTGGTAATACAATAATATTTTTCAGTGGTTCATCGTACTACGCATTATAAATCCGAAAGCTGGAGTATGTTATTTCAAAATTTATTATATCCTTTTTGATGTAAACATCAACGCTCATTAAATTTTTTATGTCCACCAAAATACGAAATTGTCAATACTAATATTTGTAAAATATCCAACACTAAATGTGAAATATATGCAAATGAGGCAGTGTCCAAAGTACTTGTTCCGGCAGAGACTATATAAGGAAGCTCATCTGCAGCATTAAATGTACTTTCTTCGGCAGTCCATATACTAAAATTGGAACGATACAGAGAAGATTAGCATGGCCCCTGCGCAAGGATGACAAGCAAATTCGTGAATTAATTTAAGTAGTATATAGTTATTTGGCTGGTTACTTTTGCGTGTCGGCATCGCAGCGACACAGACTGTCAGCATATGCTATGGCAGGACACTATGATAACCATTCCATGCATTGGTCATACCTTTCCTGGTCTGCTCTGGATGCGACGGGCCAGGTGAAAGAAATATTCGGTTGGGTAGATAGACTTGTTGAGCGGCGATAGATCGACGGTACGGTGCGGCGGCGTGTCGTCGTACTTTTGCGTTACCACTATCCGGTGGAATCCAATGACAGGCTCACCATAAGAGACACTCTCAGTCACACCAAGCGCTTTATCCCGGAGCAGGTCCTCGCGAAGACGTTCCTGCCAATGTAGGGAAGGGGTAGGCTACTGATGTACGTCAGGAGGGCGCGAGGTTGCGCATTGTCATCCAGATGTATTTCCACGGAAGGTCCCATCATGCAGGGCAACTGACTGTGCGGGCAGGTGTTAAAGCTGGAGAATTCGTTCAACATGCATTCTTTTCGTTGTTCTCCGGTAGGTATGGAAACTGCAATATCGACGGGTGATGTGGGTCTGCTCTGCGTTATTGGTAGCAACACAGAAAAATCCATCCCATTGCCGCTTTCTGCATCCATCATTCATAACTCGGATTAGGTTGATCGACGCGATTTGTTTAACAAAAGCGTCCACCGAGTATATAATGGCTGGATTGCGAGGGCCTATAATGTTGGAGAACAGAACATACACCGGTAAAATCCTTGTTGATAATAAATAGACAGATCAACATTGGCTTTTGACGTAATACACGGCCCGACTGACGAAACCACCGCATTCTGTTCGAAACCTTCGTGCTTGGCGTGGAATATCCCGTCGATACGATTGTGCGATGAGTTCGCGGCGTTCAGGGATATATTCGCCAGCGATAGGTTGACCTTGGAGAAGCCAGTCCCTAGATCAGTGGTTCGCATGCTTATTTTGGTCGCGGGCCAAAATGTGAACATAAATTCGCCGGAATGATCCTTCCTCTTCTTCTTCCTTTACCCGCCATTGGTAGAGTCGTCCTCCATGGCCCGGCTTCACAGAGATCTGCCGATACCCCTCAGGGTGCAGGATTGCCTCCTTTACAGGAGTTACACATAGGTCCCACGTTGAGGTGGTCGAACATCGCGGCCCTCCTCGAACCTAGTTACCCGAATAGAAGCCGTTCTCCACTCTGAGTATATTTATGACTAATGACTAATGAAATGTATATTTATTAACATTCACAGAACGCAGAATTACACTTCCATTTGAGACCTGAATCACAAGTTCTCAAATGCGTGGCTTATCCGTGGACAACGCTACGCGGAGCGGGAGCTGAACATTAAGCTGATTTCTACGAAGGGTTTCATCAGTGTGAGTTGAGAAAATCCAGCTTCGCACATGTAAGACGTCGGAAAGGGCAGAAGCACAGACTTTACTCTATGCCACAAAAGAAACTTTCCCTTATTCACGCTTGTCTAGACCTCAGTCAGCGACGTGGTCTGAAACATCTGCTTGAAGCTGGTGTAATTTCGAAGCCTGACGATCACTATCCAGTGAAATAAGTTTTCTCCTCTGCCTTCAAAATGTTCGTGACCCATATCCAAACCCTCTGCGGCCCACGGCTCGAGAACCACTACCATACATAATGCATATATTGGGCGAATCACCACTATGCGCCAAGCAGCTGGCACTTCGCAGTTGATCAATTGGAGGAGGCATTCGAGGCCCAACAAGGTAAGCCTGCACAAAATAACGTTGGAGATACCGTCGGACCTGGGGCCGTGCGTTGAGGCACATGGTGGAGGGGTCTTACGAGGTCGCTCGATATAAAGGGGGAACACGGGCCAGAACGGAGACTGCCGCATTCGCATGTCGAGGTAATTGCGCGTCGTGCTTCGTGAACAATAGGCTTGTCCTCGGCTTTGTTCTTCGGTAGTCCGCTCACCTTAGTATATTCGGAACAGAAGAGGTCATCCGATCGCCATCCGAGATGATACTGGCTGATGATTTCACAGAGGGGGAGCGCCCGTCGAGGGCCCTGATGATGCTCCAAAGCTGGCTTGAAGTCCTCTCCTGACGAGGATTCAAGATGAGGTCTCTCAAAAATGTTTCGTTTGCGCAATCGATTGTCCTGCGAGCTGTGTCCGATGCTTGTTGGAAGACTGTGACGAGAATTTCGTTCCCTGGGTCGTTTCTGAGTGCATCCAGAGCGGTCCGTCTGGCAATGCAAGCGCTTTCCTCTTCCCCACACCACAAAGCGGCTTGGGGCGCCTGGAACCTTTCGGTATATAGCGACATTTGCTCCTCGAGGATGGTGGCTGATAGTGTCTCTTCGGCATGATGGGCCGATGCCGTCAGGTTTGTTGATTGAGGGGCCAATCCGCTTTCTTGTATGCGTGAACTTATTCTCTTGTCACGTCCGTCGTTGAGGACAATCATGTCCTGTGTGAGTGCCTATTCCTCGATGCGACGACCCATCGTTTTCGTTGGCGTCCCATGAGCCATGGTGGGCATTTAAATCCCCGAGGACCACGACATCGGGTCCAACCGGGAGGGCATCTGGGTCGAAGTTCTGTACTCGTTGGTCCCCCTCTCGAACCGGGGGACGTGCACGTTGAGAATTGTCAGAGGGCTTGGGAGGCGAGGATCGAGCAGCTGGAGCGCCGTTGTCTCCGTCGTTTCGTCGTCGGGTTGAGCGGCTGTCCGGTCGATTTGTGTTGAGTTGGATGCCTTTCTTTACAACAAAGCAGACGCCGCCATGGTGAGTTTGGGCTCAGTCACCATCACTATTGACAACTTCGTCCTTGCGAGGAATTCGAACTACGAATAGTGGATATCGGGTCACATAGGCATCCCAGGAAATGAAGCAGTTGACGCCTTCGCCAAAGATCCACCAAGGGTCAGTCGAACGTGAGTAGTATACTATAGCTACGCTCAACCCCACCAGTCATGCGTGACGAACCCCCCCATACTTAGGTAAAATTTTCCGCGGACTATAGTACGTGTTAACAAACGAAATAAAGCGTGATGGGTGCGCGCAGACACAATAGACCATTGTATGTCTCACCGAATGCATTCCTAGACAATGAACTATTGT
>JAUYWV010021787.1:0-16937 GCA_032274565.1 Nematoplana nigrocapitula
CGAAATATAAGGCGCGGGCCGCTTCCCCCCCCCCCCCCCCGTTTCTGAGTACGTGAAATAGCCCGGGGAGGATAGGGTTAAACTGCTAGATATTTTAATTATTATCACACAAATTAAATATTATTCTATAAAGTTTTCTTTTTAGAACGGGTATAATGAAGGATGGCGCCAAACTATTTGAATGCCTTTTTACGTGTCATTTATTTATTATGGGAAAATGTAAAATATGCAATGCTTATGGTTGTCATTTTTCATCGATTTTATCACTTCTTTCATTTATTTTCTCTTTAACACATTCAATCTCATTCCATCTTCGTTTTCTTCGTTTGGGATCTACAATGTGTTAGTTTAAGGTGACCTTCCCTCGCAACGCCCTCGTTTATGGTTGTTTATGGTGTGACGTCACTTGTCAGCCTGTAGTGCGATGAAATTCCGTGACGGCATCCAATCATACTGTTTTGTTTCATGGATTCATGGATTCATGGAATTTCCTCAGGTTCACGGGGATCTATATGGATCTATATGCTAGTTCATGGTCATTAACAGATTTTGATTAATTTATTCGGAAAAGTCATACCGGGTAATCAAAAAGTAGTACATTCGAACACGAGTATTTTTATGTATAACTAATAGCTAATAAAGATATTTTTACATTATGCAAGATAAAATAAAATTGGAGTGTAGATGTTAATTTTCTTCGAGTTGAAACTCTATGTATTAGGTACTCTATGGTGCCGACATTCAGTCGTATAAAGAGCTCAGGAGAGACCGAAACTTCGACCTCCGTCAATACCCCAAACACCGATGTGTTATCGACCGTTCCCGCGAAACGCCAATGCATCACAAGTCTTCCGAGTGGTATATACTGACCATAAAGTTTGCAAGAAAACTAAACCACGGACAAAATTTACATAGATCAATGCAAACCCAACATAGCTTCAGTCAGTAGACAAGAAACTACTGTAAGTTTACATTGATCATCTGTTAACTTCATGTAATATCAATGTAGTTAACAATTAATTTATACGTGTTATCCATGGCGAAAATGTTCATTTTAAAGCAGTTTTCCACCACTTTTTAAACGAAACTGGTCGCAATGAAAATTCTATGTTTATTTCTTGATTTATCGAATTTGATAACCTCTCGCTATATGTATAAAACCAGGTTTGCTTGAATATTCACTTTTATTTGTTTCACTAAGTTCGGTGCTCTTCGTATGTCACAAAGCAATATACAGTATTGCAATGAACTGGCAAGATATATTACATATGTACAGTTAAACCCAAAAGAGACTACAATATAAATCTAAGAATTAATTTAAACAAGTAGGATTACCCGTATAGGTTAGTAATCCTATCTATAATAAGGAATTTTAATTCTGTAGTATATTGATTAGCATCGCAGCAATCTCCATTCTCCTAGTTGATTCATTTCGCTTTGTAATCAATAATCGCTTATTCTGCAGAATTCAAATTTATCAATCGGTTATACTACTGCAGAATTCAAATTCCGGCAGCATATTTATTTAGTATCGCAGCAAAAACATGTTTTTGGGGGTATTTTCTGCTGTGGGCCTCTCAATTAAACATTTTTCATCTCATGGTTATTTTTCCCATGTTACCCATTGGCGTAGTATTCTTTTGAGTCATCAAGCATGCAAATCCGTCAAGAGAGTTGGGAGAAAAATACCGGCCATACATACATACATACATTTCTCTAATTATATAGATAGGATAGATGAAAATTATCTTCAATTAAAAAAATTATTAAAAAATCAAATAGTTATATTAAATTTATAAGGAAATTTATGTGTAAAGTTTTTAAGATTTTACTTATATACAGTCTTTCATTAAATTTCTTTTGCGAAATGCTCTCTAATTTTTCAGTTAAGTTTTTTCTCAAATGAAATCTTAATATAAAAACTTAAACTAAGTGCACCATCAAGTTGAGATGTTTTGTGAAACGAAATTTAATTAAATTAAACTTACAATTAAGGTAAAATAATTTAAAATTAAACTTATTTGTTTTGTGAAACGGCCCCTGGTCAGTAAAAATGACTAACTATATTCTGTAGCATCTTCGAACGCCCGCATCCATGTGTTGCTTAGTAGCACTTTTGAAAACTTTCGACCCCAACCAAATTGATGTAGTAATTTAGTTAGCCATTGAGAATTATCGATTTATCTTTCCTCAAGCTTTATCGATTACCTAATTCAAATCGACGTGTAATTTTGTCACGCTCGGCCTTCGCTGTTCACCAGAAAAAGTTAATCACTCGTTGTGAAAAGATTTCCTAGGTCACTTGGGCATATTCTCAAGGAGCTGCGCCTAGAAAGCTTTCCTGGAACTATCATGCGAAAATGATTGGAGTTTCTTGTATGACTTAATGAGACAGAAAGACAAAAATGGCATTCCCGGTTAATATAGAACAAAGAGCAAACCAATATTCAGTAGATCATGCATTTAGACTGCGCAAACTAATGAAAAATTGTTTAAATTAGATGTCCTTGCTGTATCTATCGGTTTCCTCAATTCCATGGCCTTGCTAAGAGCGTGTGACTTTGAAAACGATGGACAGTTCAAGTATATTTTTTACAGAATTATTTTAATATTTTCCTTTTAAGAACTGCTTACAGTTTTTACACTGTCGTCCGATACTTGACTTTAAAAGATGTCAATTTGTAAAAGAAGTTGTGAAGGTTAATATGTAGTGGGTTATAGCGACATAACAAAGCTGGTTCAGAAAGAAAAATGCCACGCCTGGTGTTTGAATCGAGGGCATGGCAGAACTTCATTCTCTGCTTATACCAGTGATAGCGCTGAGTTCGAAGACTCAATAGCTCATTGGTCTGCATGAAACCTGCTGTACATTGTACAGAAGAGTCTGGGTTGCCACTTGCCGTTATGAATTGTCGGAGTGGTACTTCTTTTTGCACCTTAGTGTAATAGTGGTGGTGTTGTTTTTAAAAAAGAAGTGGAGAGTGAAAACAGAGAGGAAAGAAAAGGTAAAGAGATGTAAAAGAAGAGAGATAGAAACAGAGGAAAGAGAGAGAAAATAAGGTAAGTGAGTAAGAGAGAGTGTAAAGAAAAAGTAGGAGAGATAAGAAAAAAGAGAAACTGGGAGCGATAAGAGAAAACGACTGACAGAATGCGAAAATGAAGATAAAAAAGATAAAACGAGAGAAACTTGATAACTTAAATAGAAAGAAAGAGAGAAGAAGAAAGAGAATTGAAATAGGAATAAAAATGAGGATTGGGGGATTAAAAAGAAAGTTAAACAGAGAAGAGAGAAGGTAAGTGGGTAAAAGACAGTGAGTAAGAGGGAGAAGAGAGAGAGTGAGAGTAGGAGGGAGAAGCGAGAGAGAGAGAGTAGGAAGGAGAAGCGAGAGAGAGAGAGTAGGAAGGAGAAGCGAGAAAGAGAGAGTAGGAGGGAGAAGCGAGAGAGAGTAAAAAAAAGTATGAGAAGGAGGAGAGATAAGAAAAAAGTGAAACTGGGAGAGATGAGAGAAAACGACTGACAGAATGCGAAAATAAAGATAAATCGAGAGAAAATTGATAACTTAAAGAGACAGAGAGAAGAAGAGAAATGAAATAGGAATAAAAAAGAAAGTAGGAGGGAGAAGCGAGATAGAGGTAGAGCAGGGGGAGGAGCGAGAGTGAGAGAGAGTAGGAGGGAGAAGCGAGAGTGAGAGAGAGGGTAAGAGGGAGAAGCGAGAGAGTGTGTGAGAGAGAGTAGGAAAGATAAGCGAGAGAGAGGGAGTAGGAGGGAGAAGCGAGAGTGAGAGAGAGAGAGTAAGAGGGAGAAGCGAGAGTAAGAGGGAGAAGCGAGAGTGAGAGAGTATGAGGGAGAAGCGAGAGAGAGGGTAAGAGGGAGAAGCGAGTGTGTGTGAGAGAGTAGGTGGGAGAAGCGAGAGAGAAGAGAGTAGGAAGGAAAAGCGATAGAGAGGGGGAGAGAGAGAGTAGGAGGGAGAAGCGAGAGTGAGAGAGAGTAAAGAAAAAGTATGAAAGTAGGAGAGATAAGAAAAAAGAGAAACAGAGAGAGATAAGAGAAAAGAGACTGACAAAATCGGGAAACAAAGATAAAAAGATGATAAAAATAGATAAAATTTAGAAATTAACCCATTAATGCCAGAATTATTTTTTTCTGAAATAAAAGGATTACTATTCAATTACGCGCTACGCATTGTGAAATTTGACACACGTCCAGTGGTGGTGGAAAAATATCGTGTCAAATTTTTTGCCACTGGGCATCCAACAATGCGCCGTGACCGGCGAATCTTTGTTATCTGCTTATTGGTGACGTCAATGCCACGCTCATTCGACAGCAGACAGCCAGCAACGTACGGTATTCTGTCGACTCCGAGCGCTCACTTCAATATCAACAGCTAAATCAATAAGTTGAATAAAAAGGCTTATTGTCGCTAATCAAATCAATCCAGCGGAGTTCCCAGGATTTGCCGAGGTAACTCTAATACTGGAGAGTGTGCGAAGCAAATGTGCGGAAGTAGTAAATGCGCATTATAAGAACTTCATCTTTACATTAAGTTATTTCTCAAAATATAAGTCATGGATATAGTTAACTAATGTTATAAACTACAAAAAGTCATGATAGGTATTTAAAGAGAACTAAACGTACTAGCATTTCTACGTTACAAGTCTTCTTCATCCATCTCCTCCGTTAATTTATACTAGTATCTTAATTGTACCTATAGTAAGGGATTATTTATATTGCCCCCCACACAACTCTTCGAAAGCTTCCGGCGCCCCTCTGATTATTAAAGGTGCGCTGCTCACGCTCAGAGCCGTACCAATACCTATTTCCTTCCGATACGGTGAAATGAAAACGTTGAAGTAGTGGACTCTACAGTATACAGTACATATTGAGTGTCACTGAAAATTAAATTGTTGAAAAAATTATTTTATTTAATTGTTTTCCATGCTGACGGCAACCGATTTATACACACTTCATATATACGTCACCAGCAGATGCAGAATAAGGCGCGGGTTATTTTATTGGATCCGTCTGCGGGATCGGCTCGTACTTTTACACGTTTCACCTTTTATAGTCAATTTACCTGAAGTTCTATACTCTCACTGCGCTATAGTTCTCATATGCAATAAAAAAATCGGTTGAGTGCAGATATAGTTTTTATACACGCAGTCTTCATCGGTGAATGGTAGTTCCATGCGGTTTTGATGGATGCTTGGTTAATTGGTTGATTATAATTATCAAGTTTGTTTCATTAGCTCCTATAACGGTTAAACAAATTACAGTTAATGGCGAAAAATTGAAACACTATCAACGTGCTCTAAAAATTGTTAATAAAAAATATTTTAATTTAATTTATTAGTGTATACTACTGTATTGTGGATGTTTGCGTTTCACGTCTTTTCCTAAATAGTGTTCAAGATTTCCGCCTATTGTTTTTTAAATATCTGACACTATAAAAATAACCTCTATCCGATGGAATGGTATAGTATACCTCAGAAAACAATACATTTTCCAAGATTATAAATATATTATTTAGAGATTTAAAAAACAAAGTTTGACTTGGTAAAATAATATGTATTAGACATTCTTCCCTCGAAACCAGTTTCTTTGGACCGCCCGTAATGCTAACCCTTTGCCAGCTGTGCTAAAAACGATCTCTTCTTATCATCGAAAACCTGCATTACTGGTACTGCAGTCTCCCCTTCCACAAGCTTTCTTGGCGCTAATGCATTATATGCACCAGCCGTATATAACCGAGTATTGACATTTACCGTCTTGAATATAACTGTGGATCGATACTATTATTGTTATACTAGTAATAATTTAAAGTTGCAAGGCGGAAGGCTCTTTTGGATTGGATTAAATTGGATCAATATAATGAAATTTAAAAGTTTAATATACCAAAAATAATTATGATATAAACACACCTTTGTATGACCATATGGTCACGCTAGGCATTAACGGATTAAATAGAAAGCGAGGGAGAGAAGCAAGAAAATGAAATAGGAATAAAAAGAGGATTGGGGGATTAAAAAGAAAGTTAAACAGAGAGAGGAAAAGAAGAGAGAAGGTTAGCGGGTAAAAGAGGGTGAGTAAGAGGGAGAAGCGAGCGAGAGAGAGCAGGAGGAAGAAGCGAGAGAGTAGGAGGGAGAAGCGAGAGAGGGAGAGCGAGCGAGAGAGAAAGAGAATAAAGAAAATGTAGGAGGAGGAGAGATGAGGAAAAATAAAAATCAGAGAGCGATTGAGAGAGAAAAGAGTGCGAAGAAAGAAGAGAGAGAGATAGAAGCCTTAGGAGGTCCCATGGAATGCAGTATTTTACCTACCGGAGCATAACACCCCCTCCACGAGAAGGCGGGTGACTTCTTATCGCCGGTTCCATACCGTCTTCAGAGCTCTATTTTCTCTTCCACCTGACACGGTTGGGTTGCTTTGTCTTACTCATTGGTTGTCTCTACATCTAATGTCTTCCAGCGGCATTATCCGACGCAACAGCTTCTGGGACTACGTGCTCTTCCGGCGTATCCAGGCCCGGTTCGGCGGTAATCTGCGCGTCATGGCAACAGGCAGCGCCCCGATCAGTGAGAAGGTGCTCAACTTTTTCCGGGCGTCGCTCGGATGTCTGGTGAGTAGTATAGTGCCCACCCGCCGCTCTGCTGTGAGTTTGTCAGCCAATAGAATAAGTCAGGCTAGTTATCACAGGTCCTTCTACGATTTGTCTCATTTGTTTCGCTCTCTCTTTTCTCTATCTCTTTTCGACCAGTACCTACAACTACAACTATTTGCATATTATGTTTTGTTCACTGTTCAGGTGTTCGAGGGCTATGGCCAGACCGAGTGCACAGCTGCCGTCACAACCACCGTCGCCGGAGAGCATATGGGCGGCCATGTCGGACCGCCCATCGCCTGCAACTACGTCAAATTGGCCGACGTACCCGACATGGAACTCCAAGTGAAACGGGACGGTCGCGGGGAGGTGAGGAGAGCGCACAGACAACTAGGCGTTGCGTGTACTGGTCTGTGTCAGGGTTTTTCAAATATTCAATAAAAATACCAAAACTAGATTTGCTTAAGTGCTACAGAGTTCGGTTCGCTTCTACATAACGACCGGAGAGCAAGAATATAATAAGACTGTCGTTGTTATTTTCGTATGTTCCCCAAATATCTCTCTGGGAGATCCCGAACTGTATAGTATCTCTTTAGACGTATTCCGAGAGAAGCTCCCGCAGATACGTGGCCACCGCACGGGATCCTCCGTCAGCACCGATAGAGATGGGACCTCGCCACAAACGCGCGCAGTCGCGGACCTAGGTGAGCGGGGCACACCTGGAGCCAGTGCTCCAGGGTCTGCTCATCCTTTCCACAGTGTGGACAAAGTGGATTCACCTCCACGCCTCCAGACCGGAAGAGAGAGGCAGGGAGAGAGAGAGAGAGTAGAGAAAAGAGAAAATCGTGGGAAAGTGGAAATAGGAGAGAGAGAGATAATGAAGTCGAAACGTTTCAGGTGAACGCTGCACTTTGCCTGCCGGAGCAGGACACTCCGGCACGAGAAGGCGATTTTGAGAGAATGATGACCTGCTTGCTAAGACCATGCGAGTATGGTTCGAATGACGAGACATTATTCGTAACGGGCAGTTGTTCATGTGTGCAGCAATTGCTGTTTCTATGCAGGTGTGTGTCAAGGGGTTCAATTGTACGAAAGGCTACTTCAAACTTCCGGAGAAAACCAAAGAACTGATCGACGCGGACGGCTGGCTTCATACAGGGGACGTCGGCCTGTGGACTTCGGTGAGGAGCAATCACTGATTCTTCGTGATTTCCCGCCTATCCAAACTTTCTGATCATTGCTATACCTTGACAACTTTAACTTGATATCATACCAAATTCCGGGCATACAATATGATTTAAGTCGCCAGAATTTATTTTCCAAATTATCTAACAATTGTCAGTGTTGCTGTAACCTTGCTCCTTGAGAACTGTTACCAAGCAATTATTACATTGAAAGTTGTGTTTGAAATTAATGTTTGTTTTTCCGTTTTTGTATATTTATGCTAAAAAAAGATGCATGCCTCTAGGTATAACCGGATGTGTAGAATAATATTGATATCTGGCAAAAAATATAATTCAGGGAAAATGATCCTGAAAAAAGTGAGTCGGAAAAGAGAAAAACGAAGGGGACTGAAGACCTGTCCAGGGAGGAAGCGATGACTCTGCACCAATTGAGGGTGGCCCACTGTGCACTGTCAGTACCAACATCGAATCGGTATTCTACCAACGGAGAGGTGTGCCGCCTGCGAAGTAATCACACGCAGCGCGGTTCTGTGTGTAATAGGTGTGATCTGGCGGCAGATACCGCAGAACATTTGGTCCTGGACTGTGAGGCGTTGTTTCTCGCGAAGGCACGCACCATCGGGGTTCACCCGCACCCCACAGTTCTCCGAGAGGTAGCGAGGACTCTACCCTTCGTTGTTAGAGCTGAACGGCTCTTCTCCCGCTTCTAGCAATAATAACGACTCCGTTTTTGTGAGACACATTTCAAATGTGCAAGGTAAAAGGTAAATGAATGTTCTAGGCTAAATTTTTCTTTCTTCGATTAAGAGTTGACTGGCAGTAGCTATATCAATGCGTTCACCCCTGTGTTAATTGTCTCAGTTTGGCGGTCTGAAAATCGTGGATCGTTGCAAGCACATGTTCAAGCTGGCCCAGGGCGAGTACGTGGCCCCGGAGAAGATCGAGCAGATCTACGTCCAGTGTCCCCACGTGGCCCAAGTCTTCGTCGATGGGGACAGCCTACGTACGTGCACCGTTGCCGTTGTGGTCCCCGATCCGGAGACCCTCCTACCCACAGCCAAGGCGATGGGCCTCAGCCAGCTGCCCTATCCCGCTCTGTGCGAACGGGAGGAGATTCGCAAGATGATTCTTACCGAGATGATCAAGATGGGCTCTGTCAACGACCTCAAGGGCTTTGAACAGGTGAGATCTTTTACCTGACATGGAGTCCGTTGCAATGGGCAGAATCCCTGTGCAAGCTTCCAGTATGCTTGCCACGTTTTTCTCGTATTCAACTGTACGTACAGTATGTGTGGATGTTTCTATTGGTCTGTGTTTCTGGACATTTGTGACTTTTCTGCCCTTTTTAGAAAGACATCTCGCACTAACCTATGATACAGTCCGATCCTATATGCTCAAATTCTTACCACATGGAATGTTTGTGCGTATTGTAGGGGATTATTTTTTTATATTTCCTGCTTCATATGAAAGAATTGTTTGCCAAGACAATATACAGTAATAATCACATACTGGGTCGTACTCAGCGGTAATAATATGAGCACAACCGAGAATATCAATTGTACTTTAATTGTCTTTGTATGCGATCTACACACTATAGAAAGGGGTGACCGAATTCACGCTGCTTTCGATTGTTATGAATGTTATTGTGTAACGTTTTTAAATTTAACACGTTATCACCTATCCTGAACTATAATTTGACAATACTTGGAACTCTCTCAAAGTTCGCCTGAGCAGGTAAAGTAGATGAAGCCAACTCTTTCAATTGTCACAATATTTGTATTCATGCAGTGCGGCGAAAGTTGTGTATGTTAATTTTATATATTTAATTGCTACAAATATTTCAGATGATGTACAAATACCGTACATAATATATATACATTAATTCATTGGACGATCAATGTCTCATTTACAATAATAATACAATAAAAACTTGTTTCAATAAAGTAACTTAAAAGACTTAATTACTACGTATTTAAGTGACGAAATAATGCTTAACAGAATTTCCGATCCTAACTTACTTTGAATTGCCCGAGCCTCGTTTTAAATTGCCTGAACCTCGTTTTAAATTGCCTGACCCTCGTTTTAAATTGCCTGACCCTCGTTTTAAATTGCCTGACCCTCGTTTTAAATTGCCTGAACCACGTTTTAATTTGCCTGCACCTCGTTTTAAATTGCCTGAACCTCGTTTTAAATTGCCCGAACCTAGTTTTAAATTGCCTGACCCTTATTTTAATTTTCCTGGGAAATGGTGTAGAAGGCATGAGGAATCTATGGCGGGGCCAAGACAAAGAGACAAAACTGCTATTGCTGAGGGCGTGCGTCTTCCCTGTGGCAACTTACGCATGTGAGACTTGGGTGCTCCGAAAGGCGGTTGAGAGGAAGATAACATCGTTTTGAGAACAAATGTTACCGGAAGGTTTTACGAGTGCCGTGCACCCAGCGAAGAACAAATGGTAACATCAGAAATGAGCTATCAGTAAAGACTGACTGGTTATTACGGTACGTGAAGAAACATAAAATCATCTACTTTGGTCACATCAAGCGCGGCATGACGGGTTTGGAAAAGAGGATCATAGGAAGTGCACATAGTAGGACAAAGGAGAAGAGGGAGACCTAGAAACGCGTCGGAAAGGACTATCACAGACGTCTTCGGAGTAATGGAAGCAGCCGAAAGACGGCAATGCAAAGAGACAGGTTTCGTCAAGTCACACGGGAGGTTACGCTCTGATCAGAGTGCCTTTGATGATGATGAAAATATTAAGTGCAATATTGGAACAGCCAAAGTGTACCATCCAGCGAATGATTGTCTGCGAAAGCCAAAGTCCAGCAAGGGCTTGAAGTACGAAGGGACAGCGTGTGTGGGCAGGAGGGAAGCACGGGAGGTAATGGGGCGAGGGCCGTAGAGAAGGTTTGTAGCTCCTTAAGGGCAGAGGCGGTAGCGATGAGGTTGGCGGTGAGCAGTGATTGAGAGGGAGGGGCCAAAGAGGGCTATGATTTGCACCGACAGCCAGTCGCTGCTGAAATCATTAAAGTGGGTCGTTTGTGGGAGGGATGAGGTGGTCGAGTACATGAAGGATAGGTTGTGGGAGGCGGCGAGGGGTAGAAGGATTTGTGCTCCAATGGGTGCCGAGCACAGACTTCTATATTAACGTTAATAGAGAAGTCTGTGGTGCCGAGTCACGTGGGCTTCGAAGGTAATGAGTGGGCCGATAGAATGGCGAACGAGGCGCAGGGGAAAATCCAGGAGGAGATAACGCTGGGGTTCGAGAGTGCCAAGAGGGCAATCTATCATTATTATTATTGATTTTATTTGTTTCAGACACCTGCGACCCGCTGACTGTGAAGTGTGAGTATTACAATGGCAAGCCCGCGGCGAAATTAAACTACCAGGCCCACTGGCGATGCGACGGAGAAGACGATTGTGGTAACGGGTTTGATGAGAGTCAGTGCACAGGTGGGCATTTTCTTTCTTGTTATAGCGCGAAAGTTTTCTAAAAGCACTGAAATTAGCCCGTTTTGGTCCTTTTGCCAATTCGCAAAAACCTAATGTACACTGCTGGGCAAATTAATAGACGATTGTTTATTTATAACATGTATTAAATAATAAAAATTTAAGAGAATTCATTTATTATTTGATATAAACTCATAAAACTTTTACTAACTTAAACATCAAGATAAAGTACTGAACTATTCAAAATTTAGAATTACTAGATGCATTAGATGCCTGCCGGCTTTACTACTTTCGCTCATATGCTCCACACATTCGTCAGTGTTAGAGAGTCAACTCTCGGCAAATCCTGGGAACTCCGTCGGATTGATTTGATTAGCGACAATAAGCTATTTTTATTCAACTTATTGATTTCAGCTTTTGACATTGAAGTAAGCGCTCGGAGTCGTCAGAATACCGTACGTTGCTGCTGTCTGCCGTCGAATGAGCGTGGCAGTAACGTCACCAATAAACAGATAACAAAGAATCGCCCACCACGTGCGCATTGTTGGATGCCCGGTGGCCAAAGTTTGACACGATATTTCCCCCATAGAAATCGGATTGCGCGGCACAGCTGTTTTAATTTAATATTTTTAATTAAAATAGCTGTGCCAAGTATTCCGATTTCTATGATTTCCCCCATCACCGGATATCTTGCCATCACTCACTTGCCAATCTGAATATAGAATTCCAATCAATGTTTACTGTACATTTGTCGTTTTCAAGAAAGAGATTCCATTTAAAGAATTCAAAATGATCTATTCCAAATATTAAAATTTACATCGATAAATCATTAATGTACTGTACATTGGACGCAATCGATAGATCATTAAATATACTGTACTTTAAAATAGTAACTCACAATTCAACAACACAGAACATATACACGAAATTGTAACCGATAAAGTTCGATCAGCGAGCGTTAAGCAGTTAGAAGTTAGCTTCGAAAGTGAAAGCTCCGCATGTTAGTTTAACATGCTTCGGAATATTTGAGGAAATCACTTCACCTGCTTTCTCCGTTTCTTTCAAACCACCTGACTCAGATCGTAGAGGATTGTTGCCTGAGACGCTGTCAGACATTCTCACTACTACGCTTGTTTCCTCGAAATTCCCATAGACTACCTTGCACACGCTTTCTTCTGAATCGGCATTTGAGGCATGGACCGTTTTACGAACTTAATTTTTTTAAACGCCTCCCTGCACCAGTGTTGTTTTGGCTGTCCTTCTCAATGAAGTGTTTCAGTAAAAGTGATTATCACTGATACTGCTCATTTGGCGAGATATTGTTCCGGAAATGGTATGTATGTCCATTGATATGTTTTTAAACCAAACTTTACTCTTCGGGCTTTATTATCGAGTTAAATAGAATGATCCAAATCCAGACATTTAATGAGCTTCAGGTCGATTGGACAGGTAAATGTTGTAAAGGTCAACAATACATCTGTTCTTGTCTGGATGTGCGTAAATGTATGCGATTTTTGGTTCCTTTCTACTGTTGTTAATACCACAGCTACGGTTTTTAGATATTCTTTTAACATATTTGAACCGTTCAACACCGTTCCAATCTCTTTAGAGATTACTTTGTGAATTTATACCATGCATCAGATCTCGGTGTTCCTGACGTGCTCCTAATTCGAAATGCATACCAGAGTGGTAGAGTAATGTATCAAGAACCTGTTTAGGATTACTTCGGCCAAATACTCCACTTTTCCACATGTGCTCCTCAGCTTCAACGGAAATCGGAGCTGCACGTTTTTTGGTCTTGATATTGCCATGTAGCGCTCTTCTTTTCACCACCACATCCAGATTCTTTCGTGTTTCCAGAATACTATGGTCTTGGAATATGCTCCAAGGTTTTTCAGTTGATAATTAAAATAGTGTTGGGATACTACATCCCAGGTTTACTAACATCGTGGGATGAGTCGTCGGGCTGACACATACACACAAACATAATCTTGTGCCCATGGAGTTTTGGACGGATCCGATCGGGATAGTGGACCTGCTTAAGCATTGGATGCGAATGCGGCAGGTCCCCATGTCACAGTCAGGGTCCGAATGACCCCTGCGGTGACGAAAACGTTCTGTTCGCCCTCCGAATTAATAAGTGGAATGTCGATGATGGCAAAGATATATTAAATAATAAGCAACGAAAACAAGAACGGACAAACAAAAGACATAGAATCATGTCGATCTCCCCAGACATAAATTTAGCCTCTTCCCCCGTCGTTGCACGTTTGCTCGACTTCTACAATCGACGTGGCCTCGCCCAGATGATCGACCGCTACAGTCGGAATTGCATCGCTCTATGCTCAACCTCCATTTATCTATCTCTCGATTGTTCTGCAATTTGTCAAGCAAGTTCACGTTTAAATGGCACACATTTACTCCGTTGCCTTCGATTTTCTGCATTGTCGTTTAGATTATCATATGAATATGTATTTAATTCGTTTAGTATGCTTTTTTGGGCCTTCCTCGTCCACGTTTTCTACGAAATTGCCCTTCGATGATTGTTTTCATTAAATTATATTTTCTTAAGATATGACCTATCCAGTTTTTCTTCCGTTTCAATAGAGTCTGAAGTAAATTACGTCTTTCTTTTACCTATTCTAATACTTCTTCGTTGGTTTTCCGATTCTGCCATGATATTCTCTGCATTCGTTTCCATGTCCACATTTGGAAATGCTTCTATTTTTTCTTATCACTTAATTGGAGTTTTTATGTTTCTGATCCATAAAGGGCTACACTCCATATTATTGGTTTAACAATTTTTCTTCTTTGTTTCTCTTTGGTGAGCAATTCTCTTCGTTTAGTAAAGGCTTGATTAGCCATAGCAATTCTTGTTCTTATTTCCTCATGACATTTACCATTTGATGTGATAATTGCAACTAGGTATTTAAAGGCTTTTCACTTGTTCTATTTCTGTATTTTCATCTTATCATTTCCCGATTTAGATATCGGCATTATTTTGTTTTCTTTATATTCATTTTTATATTGTATTTCGTAGCTGTGCTATTCAGTTTGTCCCATAGTGTTTGTAGTCCAATTTCTGTATCTGCATTCACTTAATAATCATCTGCGAATATGATGTCTTTGATTAGTTTACCACTACATTTATTCCTTCTTCTATATGATCCAGTGCTTAGATCAGCATTATTTCTGTATATATTGAGAACAACAGTTGGGAGAGAAGACATCCTTGCCGTACTCCTTGTCAAATCACTGCTGGTTCTGATTCTTCTATAGTCGGAGCTGATGTTGCAATGCGCTGGAATTCTGCAGTCGTGGTTGACGTCGCGTGATTTGTCGGCTGCACTCGGTTGTGCGCGTGTCTCTACGTCTGCGATTTGTGTGTGCTTCTATTTTTCGACGCTCTCGTTGTTATCCCGAATTATTATCAGATGACAAACGCTCACTTTTTCTCAATCGCACAAAAACAAATCAGTTCGTTTACTGTTTTATAATTAAACACTGCTTGCTCTATTGCCTGGCTGTGGGGATGGGGTCGCCAGCAACAACTACAACAAAACCAATCTCCAATTTCCATTGTAGGTGTCTACGCCCAGTGCAGTGGCCGATTCCACACATGCGAAAGATTAAATCGCAATAATCCCGTTGTCACCATACCCAAAGCGTTTCTCTGCGATCAGGAACGTGACTGTGAGGAACAAGGAGATGATGAAGTACGATGCAGTAAGTTTATTTCAATTTTTACTGAAAAAAATTATTCATTTAAATTGGAATACATCCGATACAATGAGCCATCACAACCCGCCTGTCTTTGGACAGGGCCATAATCGGCGAAGATTATCTTAGGAGTTTCTCCGTTATTTTTATTTTATTTACTATTTTATTTTTATAATAATGTAAAGTCTAATTTTGTTCTAATCCTATTATGTCTATGTCTAGTGTATCGTGCCCTTCTGAAACGTAGCGATGACCATGGACTTCCACAAATTTTTATCTTTCCAGGTTTTCAACACATTTTGTACAGTCAAGCAATCATTCTGTTCTTCTGGTAGTTAAACCTGCATCCATTTTCTAATACTTTCCATGTATGTTAGACGAGGTTGTCCTCTTCCTCTTTTTCCATCAATCATCCATGTTGTTATAATTTCTTCTTGTCCCTCTTTCCTCAAAACTTGGCCAATGAATTCGAACTGCCTTTTTCTTATCACTTTGATCAACTTTCTTTCTTCTCCTGCTCTATTTAAGACTTTTTCATTTGATATGTTGACTACCCAGGATATTATTATTATTATTCGCAAAAGCCACATTTCAATGGCTTCAAGCCGGTTTTGCATCTGTGATGATATAGTCCAACATTCAATTCCATAAGTTAGAAATAATGGAGTAGACATAACAGCGTAGAATTATTTGTCTTGTCCCAATCGCCATCTTTCTATCTCTCAATACTCTTTCTGACTTCTGAAATTGTCTGCTTTGACATGCTGATCATTTTCTTGATTTCTGAGTCACATTTGCCATCTTCAGTGATAAAGATTTCTAGGTAGTTAAAAGATTTCACTTTGTTTAATGTTGACTTTATCAATTGTTAGCTGACACTTCTGATCCTTTTGCTTGCTTTTCACCATGCATTCTGTCTTTTTGCAATTGATAGTCAGGCCCTTCCACTACTTTGTCGAGAAGGCACTATAGCTTTACTTCAGACTGGGCTATTAGTACGGTATCATCTGCGTAACGTAAGTTGTTGAGATTGTGTCCTCCAATGATAAAACCCTCCAAGTCCTCCAGTTCCCTTAGGATCAGTTTGCTATATACAGTATGTTAAATAGATCTAGGGATAAAAACACATCCCTGTCGGACGCCTTGGTAAATTTGTTGTTTGAATTTCTTCCATGACTTGGTTTAAAATCAATGTGTGTGAAATGAGTTTGATAACAAGGCTTTTTACTATGCAAAACGTAGATAAAAGCACTTGGTTCCTCTGTAGCAAGTTACACGAGCTGTGGAGATTTTTTCAACTTTGGAACGAGGCTGTGGTGAGCTGCTCGACGCACTAAACCGACAGGCGACTTTGGGAGTTGTGAAGCCTTTGTTGAACTCTGCGCCACGCCATAGAGAGATTTGCGTGGGCAAAGACAAGGAACAACTGGACTGCTTCCCAGTTGTCAAAAGTGCACTACTCTTTCCGACGAGTCAAAGTTTTACATCTCGTTTGGCAGCAACAAGGGCTGCGTAGTCTGGCGGCTTCTTGGAGAGGAAAACCATCCCAGTTTCACAAAATAAGGTAAAACTTCTGAATATCTGTTACAGCATGGGTTGAAATGATAGCAGCTGGTGTTGGCCCACTCTGTTTCCTAAATCAACTGTCGAATCGGAAGTCTAACGAGACATTTCTGAGCAGCACTACATAATTCCAATTGTTTGGAGATTCCGACTACATTTTCAACAGGATCTTGGACCGTGTCACATCTGGAAATCCACAACTTCGTGATTGCCAGCCAATGACGTTGACGTCCATAGAAAATTTGTGGCAAATTGTCAAGAAGAAGCAAAACCACCATCATCCCAACGATTTGGCCGAACTGAAGTCTGCTAGAGGTCCTGCAATTCTTGAAACAACTGAAGTTGAAGAAGCAGTAACACATATGAAGATTAACAAAACTGAAGGATCAGATGGTATACCAGCAGAATTAATAAAGGCAACTT
>JAUYWV010021898.1:0-16934 GCA_032274565.1 Nematoplana nigrocapitula
GATGGTTAATTTCACAAGTTTATTTGATATCATGGGCAGTAGCCAAATAGATTGGAATAAAAATACTAGAGTAGACACGTTTATTTAAAAATAAATGATTTCCTTGTAATTTGATTGATTGCCAATCAGATACGACGATTTTTAGATTTAAAAGTAGTATAGAATTTGGAAGACATCAAAGTTCTTTGATAGTCATGCAGGTTAGTGATTAAGTTTCCAATACAATGATAAAACACATTCTCGTTTCATTTTGTCTGTCTGTACAGTTTATAGCAACTAGTTGCCATTTTGCAAAAACATTCACCGAAAATAAATATTACCCCTTCTGCAATGTTTGCCTACCAAACACGCCTAACCGAAATTGCATGTTTTGGCGCGAATGTCTACTCTAGTCCATTTATTGAAACCTCTTTGGCAGTAGCACACAAATGTGAAGAATGTAAACGCTTGCCTGAGGCCAAGTTCAACCTTTAGCCTCCTCCTGTATCAACTGTGAAATACTGGAGACAGCGGTTTACTAATACGTATGCTGCGAAAGATCAAAAGGAAGTAGCTGAAGGACAAAAACGTCTCCTTTCGATGAGAACAGACAAAATTGAAGAAGATGATACAATGTCAACCAGTAAAATTGCCGAAGAAATTGTATATCCCAGTCCTCTGTTCTTAGGATTCTCGAAGAAGAAACGTTTCACGCCTATAAACCACAAATGACTCAGCTGTATTCTTCAAGGTTCAAGGATGACACAGATCGAAGAATCAAATTCTGCCATAGTGTAGTTCATAAATTCCAAGATGACCTAGGTTTTCTATGAAAAATTAAGTTTTCAGTTAAATGCGTCTTTGGTTTAACGAGCAGAATCACAGATGGCACTGCAAACTCCACGCTTCAAAATTGCAAATCCTGGCACAACGAAGACGCTGACAATTTTGACATGTATTGATTTTAATGGCATTGTTTCCTACGATATTTCTCGTAAATAAAACTAATTTTTCATAATATTAAACGAATTCTCTTTACCGTCAAACTATATTCTGAATCACTCTGTATACGTAGATTCAAACTGGACTGAATGCTAATGATATAATTCGAAATTCTTTACTATAGAAATATTCAAACAGGATTGAATAAAGTTTAGTTGAGTAGTAATTTGTAGACGATGACATTTTTCTGGGTCCGTTTAGAGAAGAGGGCGTCTCTGGACAGCCTTAAGACCACGTTCAACAAATCACTGTCAGTGGTTTGCAGACAATTACCAAGGGAACATGAAACAACTAACATTTCTATCGTAAATATGATCCAATGAAGAGAATAATTGTGCTTGAATTCACTGATGGGAAGTTTGAACTATTTTTTGGGATATATTTACTAAAATGATTTTATATAATGTCTATCAGATATCATATGCAAAATGCAGCCAGCGTTATATTTAGCTTTCTTGTCGCTTTCAGTTTTTCTTTTGTTTTGATGACATTTTTGGTCATACTTAGCCGTTAATGTAATCTCATGACATATAAATTATATTTTGTTTCATTGCGTCCGATGTTAAATTGTACTGTACAATATCTATAAACTTATTTTTTAAATGTGTCCTTCATTTCTACAGAAAAGAGTGTGTCTGACCGTCACGTTTATGTTCGAAGTTGATTTTCCCAGCAATTTGTAACGTAATCAAAGCAAGCAGTCAGGCATTGAAGTATCCTCGTATACCTATAAGAGGGCCTGTCTTTCGGTAGAAAGTGAATACAGGGACAATGAAGGAACATTAGACTTGCTGGTCCTTGTTTAGTCTCTCATTTGGGCATCGAAACACAAACAGGTCATAGGAATTCATTTGTGTTACAAACACATTCGACGCACTTTGTTGGATGACAGTTGACGTCATAGGCAGTAAAAATCCTGAACAACTAAATGCTCTAACTGTGCCTGGTTGTTACCTTAACTTGTAGAGAGTGCCGTTTCAAAGGCAATACTCTGCTAAATCACTTCCTATTGACTGAGATAGTGACAATGACAATGCTTTGGCGAGTTGAAAAATGCAACTTCTGAATATGTCCTCTTTATTATTCCTGTATATAGTGATTTGAATCCTATTTTGAATTTTTGCAGCACCCTGGAATACCTTCCCCAAACAAAAGATCTCAGTCTGACAGCCATTAGGACTATTCGTGTATTGCGGCCTCTCCGTGCAATCAATCGGATTCCTAGTAAGATTGGGTTTTGTGCATTTTTACTGTTTCTTTTTTGTATTCACCACAATAATAAATTTATAACCGCCCTTCTCACCATTGCATTGTATTGGTTCATCCATGTTTCTGCCATGTTCTAATAAAATTGGCTTAACTTTGACAGGTAGTAGTTTCCTTTCTTGAGGATTTGTTAATAACTTTACCGACTCGTGCAACGCGAAACTATTTAGCTCGTAGTTCGGCTAACTGCCAACTCGATCCGACCAGGTGAAGTAACAAACATTTGCCCACTGGGATGTTAGCTTTATTGATTAGTCGCTGTTGAAAAATAAATCCGCGCACGTACCACCGTACCGTACAAAATAAAAACAATCTTGCCGATATAGTGAGCGGGGCATGCAGCAAGTACAAAAGGACTGCCAAACAACTACCAGGTGCGTATACAGGATATTGTATAAACCGAGAACACACAGTAGGCGGGCTGGAGGAGCTGCACGGCCAGCGAGACACAATGAAAATCATGTGCCCAAAACTAGATCGGTTGCAGGCGACGGCTACAATGGCTATGGCTAATTTTTGTTAGATAGACATGTGGATAGTTTCAACAGAACACTCCTGATGTGAATCACTTATGATGAGATGGTCGATTATTCTAAAATCAATGTGACCTTGAATAATTTTTGTTAGCAAATATTTTATTGCTCAAAGTAATATTTTTATTGTGCTTTCTGCTGCCGTTGTGTTAAAGGAATCATCTGCGTTCAATACAAATAACCGTTTGTGCTAACAGGAAAACCTAATCACCGTCAGATAAATAGTACTTCAAATAAATATTTAAATATAGAGTGGCCGTGCTATAATCAAATTCTACAAAAACTTTCATTTATCACCTAATATATGTCTCTTAATTGGTGAATGAAAGGAGTTATCACTAGCTTATTTTTCAAATGTCTTATATCCCCTGTCACTGCATTGATCCAAATCAGCCCTTTATATAGTAAACTAATCGAAAAAGCATACGGATCAAATCAGGTCCCATGTATTAGAATCGACCTTGAAATAAGTAGAAAATAAAACTGTGCGGCAGATGTTGAAGAAAATATTGGAAAATATAGACAACATAGGGATGTATAAAAGGTTATAAAATATAATTGCTTCGAAGCGAATTGTGTTTTTCATTTGTGTACATACGTACACTGTATATGGTGACGGCGATATTGTGCTACAAAAAGTGAATTGCTGGAGAAATCAAATGAACCAATATCTCAGTGTACTGTACTCAAATCAACTGCAAATCAGCAACTTTCATCAGTAAAAGTCGACAATTATTATATATAGAGAATTGCTTGTCTAAGTCTTAACACGCAATCTATTGTTCCCTACGCCAGGCGAGCTGGTTCAGTTATAGATGTAGACATGTTCCGCTATTAAGGAGTGGAGTTCTCAGTTTCAACTAATAGAGCTTCTTATTTAATTGAAACAAATAATATCTCAACCTCGTCAACACTACAGCTGACACGTTCCACCTCCCGGCAGGAAATAAACACAATGCAGAAAGCGATAATATAATGGAAATAATTATACGATATGTAGTAATAATTAATAGAAAGCAAATGTGAAAACTATCACCCCTATACTCTTAGGAAAACTATTTATTGATCACACGTTCAACGTTATCGGCTTCATCAAATAGATAAATAAATATATGATACATATACCCCGGATGGTGCAGATTTATTATGATTCTAAAGATACCTTGCCCAATATTGTAAAATATTTATAGTTCTGCAATATCGAATGGGAGAACAGAGGTATAAATATCGATAGCGAACGCCTTTGCCACCTGCCTGAACTTTGCAGACTATATTCTTGTGGCAGAGAAGAAACACTCACCCAACCAGTCTGTCTTAGCGTGCATTTAGGGAAAACTGAAGTACTGTTTAATAGTCATGCAACGCCTGCACCAGTTTTTGTATAAGAAGAAGTAGATAGCTATGTTTACCTGGGAAGGATGGTGACAAAGAATGGAGATCTCCTTCCAGAGATCAAAAGAAGAAAAAGACTTGGTTGATTGGCTTTTGGGAAGATAGAGACATTTATTATGAAGGACAAAAAGTCAACCATGACAATCAAGAGCAAAATCTTTAAAGAGTACATCTTGTCCGTGCTGACATACGAAAGTGAAACATGGAACACTCAACACCACCATTGTTAATGCCATCATTGTAGCACAAATAAAGATGGATAGAATCATGCTTGGGATCACACTAAGAGATAAAAAACCAACCAACATCTGGATACGCCAACACACCGGAGAAAACGACATCATAAATACAAGCAAGAGAAATAAACACAGAAGGACTGGACACGTCTTAAGGCTCTAACTGGTACTACGGTAGATGGACATAAAGGGCAACTGAATGGACATCAAGGCAATGGAAGAGATCTAAAGAACGACCAAAGACACGATGGAGAAATGACCTCACCCGCTGTTTTAGACACACTTGGTCACGCTTAGCTAAGGACCGTAGTTGTTGGAAGAAACACACAAAAAAGGGGTTTTTACCCCTTTAAAGGTTTTTGAAAAGTGTTTTTCAGACGAAAGGTTTTTCACGAAAAATCCCTATAGAATATAGTTCTTCACGAAAAACCCTTTTCAATATAGTTTATTGATTTTTTAGCGGCACCTACTACTGATTTAAAATTAATGATTCATGATTTCAAAATTTATGAAAAATTGAGTTCATGTCTATCGTAGAAATTCGGGGATTTTCGGCAGAGGTGGGCTCGAACCCACGGCTTATGGTCCGCGTCTAATATCATTCGGCCATCGGTCTCGCGATGATTTAATAAATATCTGAAAAACTTTCACTTTTGTATAATTCTATTTTTTGGATTAAATAATTATTTTTATTCAAGCGATTAATCCGACGTTGTCTCGACGATGACTCGACGTATTCGATTTGACGTCGAAATTCGTCTTTTAGTCGACGTCGATGCGACCAAATAAACTCGACGTTGAAATTCGGCATTCGGCAATCGACGTTGAAAAACCATTTTGAAATGAAAAACCGTTTTGAAAAGCCCTTTCTATTGAGGAATTTTGAAAACCCCTTTTTGAAAAACCCTTTTTATTGACAAACCCTAGGGAGGGGTTCTCCCTACAGGAGTGATATACACCCTAGATGATGATTAATATAATATGCAAAAAACAATTCAATAAAACTACCATTATTTCTTATTACAATGTCTAGACACACTCAAAACCAACCACAACTACACATACAGTATAATCATTATTTAATTCTTCGTAGGACGTCCTGTGTTTCACATTACAGCTTTCTACTTTATCTGAGTAATTTGGTAAAACGTCAAAATGTATCTACGTGGGAGCAGCAACGTTTTATACTACATATAACAACACAAAAAGATAAATATAGCTACATAGTCGTTGATAAAATACTCCACGCTCAAGTAGTACTACGATTTCAGGGATGCATCCCCCCAGTTCATAAGTTAAACGTCTTGCGACAATGTCAGGTATTTATTTACACTTTCCATTATTTGCTTTACACAGGTTTTGTGAAAATCTATGGAATCATCAATGAAGAGAATGCGAAAACACTTCAGCATTCTAGGTTATAATCCCCACAAAAGCCCACAGATCAAACACACTTTTCTCTGATGAGTGACATTTTATCATTGGTACTCTCTCTCAAATGCCAAACCATATCGTTGAAGACACAATCAAGGAAATGTATTTTGCTTCTTTTTTATTTAGCTATTCGTCTTCGTCACTAAAATTGTTTCCGGAAACCAGGTTGTATTCATAACGAATAACATATGTTAAGATTAACATTCATCATAATCATCATCATCAGGGACCGTCTTCTATTAGAAGGTTGGCAACCATAACACGCCAATTGTACCTGTTCGCAGTTTTCCGTTTTGCAATCCCGGTGATTTTACTTCCGTTGTATGTCTTAATATCATCTCCCCAATCTTCTATTTGCCGACCTCTGTTCCGTTTCTCTTCTAGCATGTCTTCTAGAACCAAATCAGGTAGCTAGCTGCCCTGAGGATTCTCTCTTAACGTGTTATGCAAATTTCAGTTTTCTTTTAATCACACTTCAACTAAGTATTTCTTATTTACAAGACTTTGTCATTGGTCACTTTTTCAGTCCAGCTTATCTTCAAAAGTCTTCGGTAACACCACTTTTCAAATGCATGTAGTTTTCCTATGATCCTTTTGCTAAATGTCCATGCTTTGCTAGCAGCATACCCTGCTACTAAAATATGTAAGTTTTTAGTAATTCGTTCTTCAAGTTAAGGTTGATGTTACTACTCAAGAATTCTTTAAATTTCCAAAAGTCACTTTTCACCTTTCCAATTCTTTTTTTACTGCCTCCTCGCATATACCATTCTCTGTAATCCAGCTTACAATGTATTTATATCACGTCACTTGTTCTAGTTCTTTGCAATTAACTTTGATTTCACATTTTATCTTTTCTTTTTTGTCTATCACCATATCTTTTATTAAGTGCACTAACCATTTGCTGTAATTCTTCCATACTATCTGCTATTAATACCGTATCGTCTGCAAATATGATATTGTCAATATTTTTTGACCACTGTTTTTTAATTCAACACTGTTTCTCAGAGATAGCTCGATTAAATAATATTCACTATAGAGATTAAAGAGAACTGGTGATAAAATGTAAGCTTAACATTACAGTTAACAAAAAAACGAATTTATCGTTTTGCTCCATAGTCAACACAGAAGCTTGCGGTTTGTTGCAGATGCATTCTGTAGCTTTTTAATGAGTTCCCTTCACTAATACCTGATTCACGAAGTGCAGCTCGACATTCAGTCTAGCATTCACTGGAGAGCCAGTAGTTATAATTTTAGAAGGAGCAAAACCGATTCATGAAGGTGTGAACAACCATCTTGACATCCACATTTCGACCACTGAACAGTACACGTATTCTTATACTACTTACATATAGACGCTTTTTTTAAATATAAAAGCTGCATTTTACAGGATTCACTGATGAGGAAAAATACTTGGCAATGATTCAGCAAAGAAATAAATACCATATCACGTCGTTTTGCATAAGCAAAGTCCGCAAAATAATGGCGGCTAGAAATCAATTGACTAATATTCATTTAGCGATGACGTAATCTAGGTCTGATCGATTTCTGTTTAACGAGTGAGAATACTTCCATATCAGTGCAGAAAAGGCTTCAATTGTTATCATCAAAAACAGGAATGGCAAAAGAAAGCACATATGCATATACTAGTGACACAATGAAAACTGTTTGCCACTCTTGATTTATGTCACAATCGGCCTTCGGCCTCGTCATACTGTAAATCACTCGTGGCGAAAAAAATCAATTTCTCTCTCTCTCTCTCTCTCTACGTATCGTGTCTCGCGAGGACTTCGGTGATCTTGGATCTCCACAGCTTCTATCTCTTGTTGTCTTCATCACCTCTTGCTCTGTTACTTTTGCTCTTTCATCATCTGGTACTTGTGCTTCCATCCATTTGCATAGAATTCCCAAACAAGTCAGCCGCTGTCTGTCTCTGTTCCTATTTCCCTCTATCCGACCTGTTAATGTTAGATTTGATTTTCCTAGCCTCTTCCTGATGGATTTCATTAAGGTTCTTTCTCTTCCCGCCCTTCTTAGTACCTCTTCGTTTCTATAACGTCGTCTGTAGTTTGAGTATTCTTCTAAGGAACCACATTTCTATTGCTACCAATCTTCTCTCCATTTCAGTTGATATTGTCCAACATAATGTCTTTAGTTACATTTCGCAGACGTTTTACCCGTTGCACTAGGGGATATTGTCACAACCGATCGTTTCTGCAAACAATTCCGCTTTTCTAATTTCAGATTTTCATTCTCTGAAACGAATCAAGTAAAAATTGTTTCGTAAACATTGCCTATTCTTGCAATAAACCAATAATGTGTTTTTAGGTTTGTTCATAAAGATTAGGATTTTGATATTTTCCTGATACATTAGTAGAAATTATAATGTTCGTATCATTTGATCTCTATACCCAATGCGTTTGGTCAGTGATTGGGGATAGTAATTTCGCATTTGCGTACCTTTATGGCGTTGTTTACACTGTTAATAGTAGGGCAAAGTTTGCCTCTAGACCTTTGGCATTAAAAATGAATCGTCATTATTTTTATTCAATGAGCAACTTAGAAAAACGAGAAATTCCTGCGCCCCCCCCCCTTTACCACCCAACTCTACCTCCCCGCTCTTTATATTATGGGATATAGTATATAATATAGAGGAACTTTGTCAATGATATTGTATTTAGGATTTTATTTTAGCGATATGCGTTTTTACTCTGATAGATAAATTATGTTTTTGAATATAAACTGATCGTTTGAGACAATACGATGCTTAATTAAGTAAACTATAGAGTAATCGTTTGTTTAACATAGTGTATTACCTCCTTTGAAAAAATAGTACACGATATTTATTACTTCTGATGACGTAATCTGCATTGGTTATGGCGGACATCATAGTAGTTTCGACTTTTTACACAACTATTAGGTCCGCTGGGCTTATAGGCATGGTGAAAATACATGTACATACAGTAAGTTCTTTTTCTGATGGACAAATTGAGTGAATAAAATCGTTACAGTATCTTAGACCTTTGAGTTAGTCCTTTAGTATTACACTTGAAAAAGTGTGACAATTATATATTTGTTATATCGGTTTACTGAGAAGAAAGGATTGCTGATCGTTTGAGATAAAAAACAAGAATCAAATCGAATTATAATAGTGATTGGATTTGTTTTCAAATAATAAAAAATAAGAAGACAGTGCCATCTATATTATGTTTAATTTAATCTACGTTCACATGGCATAATTGAAATATGTTACGTTGAGATAATGTGTGAGTTTGTTTCTTTAGGTAGACAACAATTTTCGTACCTTAAACAATCATTAATCCAACACTCATGAGATATAATTAAGAAACCTAATCTACATGAAGTTACATAAAATAAAATTAATTACTTATATGACGAACTTGAAAAATAATTTTCATGGAAGTTGAAATACTAAAATAATATTGTTATAGACAGCGGTTTTTTCATATAATTTATCTATCAGGTGGAGAAGGTTTTGGCCTAATGAAATATATTTAAATTAACGCCCGTTCCTGTGTAAAAAGGTGATATATTATAATTGTAATGATACCTACACTTATTATATTGCAGTATGAAGCATCCAAAGCCGCTTTTTACTGATTACATACACTGTCGAAATACCTATCTTCAGGTATGCGCATTCTGGTGAACCTTCTCCTCGATACACTGCCAATGCTGGGTAACGTCCTTCTCCTCTGTTTTTTTGTCTTCTTCATCTTCGGCATCATCGGAGTTCAGTTGTGGGCTGGAATGCTTCGCTTGCGGTGCTATCTCAATCTCAACGAGACCATTAAACACCCGGGGTAAGAAATCTTGCGAGATTTGTTTTCTTATATTAATATTGTAGTGTAATTGTTTGTGCAAATATAAGGTCACAGCGATTATAAAAAACGCGAGTCGGGTATCTAATAGATTGTTGTAGGATACATTCAAATTATTTATACAGATTATAAAATGAAGCTGAAAAGTTAACAAATTTCAATCCTTATATAAGGTTTGTGTCTATAGTGATACTCATATGTCGCTTTTACGTGTATATTTGTTGAGAATTTAAATCAAAGAGGTTGGAATAAGTATACCAGAGTAGACACATCATTTAGAGATAAAGGATTTTCGTGTAATTTGATTGATTGCCCTCTCGGCCAATCAGATGAGACGATTTTCTTTTTTTAAAACTAGCAGTAGAATTTAGTAGGCATCAAACCTATTTTGTAGGCATGCAGAATAGTGATTAATTTTACATGTATAATACAGTACAATGATAGAAGACATTCTCGTTTCATTCTGTGTCTGTCTGTACAGTTTATAGCAAATAGTTGTATTTTTTCAAATATTTAACCGAAAATAAATATTAACCTTTCTCCAATTTTTGCCCACCAAACACTCCCAAACCGAAATTAAACGTTTTGGCGCGCTTGTACACTCTAGTTGATGTATTCAAACCTCTCTGATTTACATTAAAACAAATATGTGCTAACTAAAACCAGTCATTTTATAATCATTCATTATCCAATAAAAACGGCCACAATATAATTTTAAACATTTATTATGTCGTCTAGTTGAACAGCGAAAGCTCGTACCTTATTTTTGTAAGAAATGTTTAAAAAGTATATAATGTCCTTTATCCAAATTATTAAAATAGCGTAATGTATTAAGAAAACAACAAACGATCGTTTTTGTCTCAGCATTTGATTGTACAGTAAGTTGAAGTGTGCGTAATGGTCTGTTAGAAATGTTAATAAATCACATATCACACAGCGTCATCAGAAACGTTTTAAATAATTGAGTAGCAACGCAATTTTAATTCTGATATAAAGAGCAAATGGGAAAAATGCAGAATCACCCAACGTTCTACGATCATTCTTTTCTTAGTTAAATGTACGGATCCATAAATTAGGATTTTATTTAAATAAAGACATAAATAAAGACGAATTTAGTTTTATTTATTTAAAATATTTATTGTTTGTCAATGTTTCAGAAAATATAGACATACGACAGAAAGTTGACTAATGGTGCAATTGCTATGGAGCATATATTTAGCTGTATTTTTGTTCTGAAAAGATGATTATCTATAAGTGCATGGTTTTTTGTTTCATATTCCACACGAGACGAGATCACTCTGTGAAAAACATGTCGGAATAAATATCTATTTGTAGATTGATATTTTTAATTGAGTTTAAACTCAATACATTTTGTACAGAATATCTACATTGTTTCGATAAATAGTATTTGAATAAAACCCTATCTTCAACAGCACTGATTATGTTCCATATGCACAGAGAAAAAATGCGTATTTTTCACTTCTGAAAAGCCGGATTAACACGTCCTAATTTGCGCAGTGGCACTATGCTCATGTATCTTACTTGAGGCCGCCATTGCACAAAGGGAATATATGGCTTATCTAATCATATTAATTCTTTTAACTGTTAAATTCGATTAGCTTTGGCGGTGTTTTAGGTGGGACTAAATTATAGGAAAGCCGGTGTCTAATTATTATTCTGAGTGTTGAGTGTGAAATTTCATTCTCCTATTGCGACTTATCTTACGTTGATGTTCACAATCTGCCAGTTTGTGGTGCTGGAGTTATTTATTCTCTTTAAATAATCGTCATATTGATTCCAGCATGTTAACACTGTTTTTCTGTCTCATTCGTTTTTTGTCTGTGTGCTATCTGAGGTCAGCTCCGAACATTATGTATACTCTCTTTAGATTCCACTGTTCCTCTCTGAGTTAATATCTTCTAAACATCAATTTCGCTTCTGGTTTTATCCTAACAATCTGGCTACATTCTGTTCCTGCCCCAATGCAGCTGCTTTCTTGTGGCGTGGGTGTCCTGCTCTGGCAGACAAAGTGCTGCATTGCCTGGGTCCTACACTTTTCTCCATCTCTTCTCTCTCTTCTTCCCATTTCCCCCTTCTCTCCCAATTTCTGCCATCTCTCTCCTTTTTCCTTTCGTTCTCTCTCCTCTCTTTTTCTCTCATTTTCTCCCCTCTCTATCTCTCTTCCCTTTTGTTCTGTCTCCTCTTTCATTCACTCAATTTCCTCTCCATCTTGTTTGTCTCTATCTCTCTTCGTTTCTCATCTCGTCTTCCGACTTTTCCCCCTTTCTCTTGTTCTGTTCTCTCTCATCTTTCTTTTTGCTCCATCTTGTTAATCTCTTTTTTTTCTGTCTCTCTCCTTTCTTTACTTCTTTCTTCTTCCCTTTCTCTCCTTTCTCTCATTCTTTCGCTTTGTTTTTCTCCTCTGTCTTATTAACTATTTCTTTTCCATCTCACTTCTTTCTCGTTTTTATATTCTCTCATCTTTCTTCTCTGGTTTTCCATCCTCTCTTCTTTCTTCTCTCGTTTTTCTATCATCTCTTCTTTCTTCACTCGTTTTTCTATCATCTCTTCTTTCTTCTCTCGTTTTTTCTATCTTCTCTTCTTTCTTCTCTCATTTTTTATCCTCTCTTCTTTCGTCTCTCGTTTCTCTCTCCTCTCTTCTTTTCTTGTCTCGTTTTTCTATCCTCTCTTCTTTCTTGTCTCGTTTTTCTATCCTCTCTTCTTTCTTGTCTCGTTTTTCTATCCTCTCTTCTTTTCTTGTCTCGTTTTTCTATCCTCTCTTCTTTCGTTTCTCTCTCCTCTCCTCTCCTCTTTTCTTTTGGTTCGTTTTTCCATCCTCTCTTCTTTTCTTGTTTCGTTTTTCTATCCTCTCTTCTTTCTTCTTTCGTTTCTCTCTCCTCTCCTCTTTTCTTTTGGTTCGTTTTTCTATCCTCTCTTCTTTTCTTGTCTCGTTTTTCTATCCTCTCTGCATTCTTTTCTCGTTTCTCTTTCATCTATTCTTTCTTGTCTCGTTTTTCTATCCTCTCTTCTTTGTTCTCTCGTTTTTCTATCATCTCTTCTTTCTTCACTCGTTTTTCTATCCTCTCTTCTTTCTTCTCTCTTTTTCTATCATCTCTTCTTTCTTCACTCGTTTTTTTATCCTCTCTTCTTTCTTCTCTCGTTTTTCGATTCTCTCTTTTTTACTTCTCTCTCTTCTTTTCATTTTATTTTCACTGGGAAGTAGGGGCACTGACACGTCCTTTTGATCGGAAATTATAATAAAACAATTCTGTTTTTCTCGTAACTAGAACATTCTGTTCTCTCTCACATAAATCTCACTTATAATAGCGGTATTCTTAATTAGTTTATCGTGTTTTTCTCAAAAAGTTATTTAACATTTCTAACTCCTGCCTGCTGATAATTATCTGCTTTTAACTTAGCACCATCTGCCCATTCATCCCTTTTGCCGCACTTACTAAAACGTCTGTTCCAATAGAATTCTGGTTTCTGAACCGCAAATACCACAAGTGAAAATAGAAGTTTTGTTACTGGAATGGTAGAAATGTTGGTAATGTGAATAGCATCACATCTCGAACCGCACCAAAACTGCAAACGAAGTATAAGCACGCCTGGATTGATTACTGACTGCTAATAAAAACATCACTATTGATTTAACCTCTACTCTGCCGAGCTAGAAATGAAATCTTTTAGCAGAAGCAATTGCTAAAACATTGCGGGGAAAACAGCCGCATATAGGCTATTTGAACTGCGTGAAATAAATATTAAATTTTTTAACGACTATCCTGTTTTTCGGTTGAGGTCATAGAAAATTAGTAAAAGGTGAAAACAATAAATCTTCCTCACAGATGGTCAACATTTAATTGAACGCCGAAATATTTCAATTGTATTGGAAGTTTTCAGATTTCGATCTTTATTTGCTGTAGAGGCACCGCTTAGTTTTGTACAATAAATATAAAACAATTTAAATCTAAGGGAAAATTGTAATATTAATTCCCTGAAAATATGTATGGTGTCTTTTCATATGTCAGCTATTGCCAGTACGTCGTGTGCAATTAAGCTGTTATAGTATGCTATACTTAATCCCAAGTTTAATATGGTTTCATTCAAAGAGCGTCAATAATTGTAATCTGAATGCGTTGGCATCAAAACACCCATCTCAACCCTGTACTTCCTCTCATCATCACATTTTCAGAGAAGTTTATAATGAATGCAGATGCAAGGTAATAATTTCACTTTGAGTTCTGTTCCCCTTTCTCCCTTTCTCTCTCTCTCTCTACGTGGCTGACTTTAAGAGGAAGTATGTACAGTATGTCTCGATTATTGATTTATGGAGTGGCCATAATCATGCGGAGGAGGAAATAGCGTCGATTTCTACATATAGCCATACATACGGACAAATATGTATAGTATATGTCTTCTCTCCACACATAGAGAGAGATGGTTGTAGGTACAAGAGTGTAAACATCACGCATACATCAGAGCAGTGTTTGATTATAATTTGCTTCTAAAAATGTTCTCCATTTAGACGCTATATAGGAGCAGTTTGCTTTTGCAGAAGCTGAATCGAGTAGCGAGTATTTTAGGTGGCGCGTGAAACATCGTCAAATACGTCCTCACCTCACGCGTAGGCGTTAATGATTGCGCGGCAATGTACTCTAAGGATATTTTTAAATTTAATTAAAAAAGAAGATAAATAGGCAGTAGCCAATGTATACAAAATATTGAATTTTGATCTCACTTTTATAAAAATGAGAAAATTATTCATAGGTCGGTCAATAAGCTCGTTGACTAGGTAGGAGAACCAAAGAGAAATAGTTTTTTATTCATATCTATTACTTATTGCAAGATAATTAATGTACATATGTTTAAAAACATTCAAATGTCTACGTCATAAAGTTATTTTAGAATTTGACGCTAAATTCGGCGAACCACTTGTAAACAGCTGATTTTGAACTAAAGAGTTCGGGGAAGGCAGCTTGCAACCGTTGTAAACTTTTCTAGGGTGATGATCCACTTTTGAAATCGTAAAATATCATTACTCAAAAGTGTTTATTTATCAATTCCACGCTGTCTTAAAAATTGTTCACTTATGTAGAAAGAATTAATCCACCGAGTTTAAATTTTAAAATCCAAATTTTGAAAGAACTATATACAGTATATGACATAGACATTTGCATTTTTACACAGACCAAATCTTTCGCTAGTTAATATAGCCTTTGTTTCAGTGCGTTCGCCATCTTCTCGTAGACCATCCGAGCTAACACACAGCAGTTAATATTCACTAAACCAAAACTCTGAAACAACAAGACTGGAACTGCACAGTCCTTCCGTTAGGAGCTTGTTAAAACAAAATTATTTTATTTAGATGAAGGTGGTGACGTTAAAACTACATTTCACTTTTTATTTAGTAGTCTGTAAAACTAATTTGACAGTTTCACTCGTGAAATCATATCCTGTACGGTGTTTTGCAAACCCATCAACGACTAAATAATGCATTTTTATAAATTAATGTTATTGTGTAGAAACCATACATGTACGCTTACGAGGGTGCTTCACTAAATTCGTATAATCTATATGAACCCCTAACGAAGCATGGAATAGCTATATGCATTTTATTAAATCATAGAAAATGTAAAGTCTATATCTCAAAGTCTGTATAATTTATTGGTGATCGAATTCTAAAAGCACAAAATAGGTCAAATCTAGTAAAAAAGTGAAAACTATTTCCAAAAACATTGCCTATATTTGCTTTACAAACAATGATACGAATATATTACAGAAAATGAATAACATAAGCAGAAAAAATGTTTATAACTTCTATACAGTCTATGCACTTTTGCATCATCTTTTCAAACCACTTCCAGAAGCAAAATTTCCAGTTGTCTTGTGAGATTGAATCGAGTTCGTGAACAAAAGCTGCAACAACTGCTTCAGGACTTTCAAATCTACTTCTTCTTATTGCTTCTTTTACCCGACGCCTACCACAGTGGAATTCCTTGAACCACTTGTAGACGGCACTCTGTGCTTGGAGCACGTTCACCAAAAGCTCCTGTGAGTCGAAGATATGATCCAGCCACCTTTAAACCAGGTTTGAAATCGTAGTAAATCATCGCTCTGAAGTGATATTTTTCTAAATTCATTTTAAAAGATGATTGAAATAATGAATCAAATTTCAATTGCTGACATAGATTTTTAATATATTAATTTTGAAGCTATATGCATTGAGATACAGACTTCAAATTTGCACTAATATCTTAGATACCGTATTATTCTATGATTTAATGAAATGTATAGGTATTGAATGCGTCATTATGGGTTCATATAGCACAAGTGTTGAATTTAAACTCTGTTTCAAACTGTGTAGTGTATATTCATTAAGAGAGCGGAGCAGAGGTTTGTTGTCCAGTATACAGTCTGGTCTTAATAATACGCTTCAGACAGACCAATTTCATAGCTGCCTCTAATATTATTATCCTATAAACAGCAATGTCCGGCCGCTGTCACACGTCATCTGATGGGTGGTGGCAATTTGTTTATCGGTTCTAGGAGGAGCACGTCTAATAAATAATAGGGCTTCCTGCTCCATCATGCAGCTCATCTTCCCATTTTTCTCCTCTCGCAATTTGGACTCAGCCTAAGCTCATCCCGCTGGACGAGCAGTCCTCTAGCTCCCCCATCTTCATCCTCCTCCTCGTGGCACAGCTGCTGGCTGGACTGGTGGACGCTATGGTTTCCCCACACTGAACACAAACTTTTTCTGACCACCCGCGAAAAGGGAGGAACAAAACTGAGATTGCCAACCTGAAAGAAATTAACATACAGGCAGCTGCTTGTCGGATGGTTGTGTTGTTCTCCTATAGTCTGGGGTGAAGTATAATTACTCCATTTTTAACTCGTTCGAAAAATCGATATATAGTTTTGTTAAAAAGACACACACACACACGCGCACACACTGCTTCCAAGACAAAGTTGCCGGCAAAAACCTCCTTCTCTGTGTACTTCTTATTACCTAACTGGCTAATGGCACCCATCCATTTTTCTGTCACTATGTTTAATGATATGTTTGTAGTTTAAAGGGAATAGAAAGGACTTTTTCTGTACTTTTTGTATATGGTGTAGTATGTATTGTGTTTTTCTAGTGCAACCATGACTCTTTCCCTGTGATTAGGCTAGCTGATCTATTATAAAGTGCATATTTAACATAACATTAGATGTACAGTAAATAAAAGAAAAATAGCGTTAGTGCATCAGGT